>BMAO01030496.1:0-32587 GCA_019973975.1 Trichonephila clavata
GAAGTGGCGAGCGTTATCCACCTAAAGTGCAATAGATGACCTCTGCCGTCAAAGCCTCCTTATGATCAAGGCATTCCCAGAGCCAGGTAAGTATGATTCGCAGTAACAATGAAGAAATATATATCAATAAGAGTTTAAAAATAGTGCGTAATGAAGAAAGACGTAACAGATGTGATGAAAATCTCAAAAAAAAAAAAAAAAAAACGTAAGTTATTAAAAGTGTGTTTGCCGGTAGAATGAAGAAATATATTCATTACACTAATGTTTAACCCTTTAAGCAGTTTGCCCATACAGTGTACGTGCTACCCGAAATTGCCTCATCTGGTTTGCCCGTACGGGCATCGATATTTTCTCCTTTCCTTTTCTGGTTTGCCCGCATTTTTCATTATTGAAAGAGACTATTTTGTATTATTATTTTTTAACAGATGGCGTGGCTTGTCCATGTAAATGAAATGCTTTTCATCCGGGTTTTTCTATGTAGCGGGGCGGGAACTTTTCTTTGAAATTTTTGTTCTACTGTATGCCGTGCTTGTGAATCTTATGGAAATTATGGATGAAGTAGACGACGAAAATACTTTCTTGTTAGATGATGAACTACATTCTGATACAGATACAGATATTTTTCTAATTATTTGGATTATTCTCAGATGACTCGTGCAGTGAGCTCAGCTCTGATGAAGATTTGAGTTCTGCAAGAATTTTTACCGAGGTTGATGTGAAAAATCCACCTGTTCCGTGTCATCGATTTAAATTTTCTGGTACTCCTCTCGTGCATGTACAATTTGACGACACTTCTGATGTTCTACAATTTTATGAAACATTCATTGATTTTTTACTCATGAGAAAAATTGTGGAAGAGACAAATAAATATGCTAAACAGTGCATCCAATCCAGTGTTGCAAGACATTTCTCAAAGAGTAAATTTTGGGTAGAAACTACTGTGGAAGAGTTGCATGTATTTTTCGCTCTCTATATACTTCAAGGAATTGTAAAGAAACCTGAATTGATCATTATTGGAGCAAAAGATATTTAACTAATACACCTTTTTCTCTAAAATAATGTCTCATCGCCGATTCTGAATTTTGCAACGCTACTTGGATTTTTCTGATGATGCAGCATTTGACCCACAAAATCACGAATGCCCAAAATTAGTAAAAGTTTGGCCAGTTCTGAAAAATCTCAATCAGAAATTTAGTGAAACGGTGACACCAGAGCGAGATGTAACAATAGATGAGAGCCTTATGCTCTTCAAAGCACGACTAGGATGGAAACAATTTATTCCACTCAAAAGAGCTAGATTTGGAGTAAAATGTTTTATGTTGTGTGAATCTATTCTGGTTATGTCTGTCAATAATAATATATACAGGTAAAGACACTATTCTGAACTGAGTATTTTAACTCTGCTTTTCATCACAAATTGTCCTGACAATGATGGAGCCTTTGCTTCATAAAGGATACTGTCTTAACAACAGACAATTATTATTCTTCGCCGGAATTAAAAGACAAACTTGTTTCATGTCGAACGGACACATACGGCAAACTAAACCTCAAGAGAAAAGAAGTCCCAAAGGAGATGCAGAAAAAAAATTGAAAGAAGGAGATAGTATAGCTTTTCCAGAGAGGAAAAGTTACTGTGATGAAGTGGATGGATAAGAAAAAAGTTTCATCACTTTCCACAATTCACAGTATTGAAATGGAACAAATTCAAGTCCGCTCTGAAATGAAAGAAAAACAGAAAATTTTGTCATGGACTATAATAATACTATGGGAGAAGTAGACCGCATGGACCAAAATTTGAAAAGTTTTGAAATTATAAAGAAAAGGGGTAAAAGATTTTACAGAAAGATTTTTTTCCATATTTTCGACATTGCTGTATGGAACTCATATGTTGTCTACCGTAAAAACGGAGGAAAAAACACGCAACTAGAATTTAGAATTGATCTCATTGACAGTATAATTGAAAAATATCATTCGGGACTAAATTTCCACCGTGGACGACCAGGTTCGGAGCCTAATCCTCTGAGATTGAAGGGGAGACACTTTTTGGAATTAATTGCTCCCACAGATAAATAAGTGAGACCTGCAAGACAATGCGTAATGTGCTGCTCGAAATGAAATGAGAATGGAAAGAGAATCCGAAAAGAAACACGTTATTTCTGCCCTGATTGTGATGTAGGACTTTACATTAAACCATGCTTCAAATTGTACCATACACAAAAAGACTTCTGAACTGTTTGGAAAATTGTAAACTTCAAAATTCACAGTAAGTATGAGAGAAATTTTTGCAGAACTTGTAAGCCCTTCTTTACTGCATGCAGAATGTATTTGAAAAATGCACACATTTAGGGGGAGTTGTGTCCAAAATTGTGAAATAAAAAATGCTGTAAAAGCATTAAAAGTGAAAAATTTTTTTAAAAATTCTTAATATTCTTATTCTATTAAGTATGGTACTTAATTATATACAATAAAAAATATGCCTTTTTTGGAAGCATTTCTGGAAAAATAATTGACCGCTTAAAGGGTTAAGCAGAAATGATGCAAATCTCAGAAACTGAACTTCCAAGTAAGTAAAAAACGTAGTTAAATCTGCAGATGGCACCTTACCTGAAGAACTATGCTTATTAAATCTTTTGGATGCCGACGAGTGAACTTCGGAGAGAATAAAATTGTGAGTAACGTAAGGATTCTCTACTATTGGAAAAGGCGGGACCGCGCAAACGCAGTCCCATTCCCAAAAATTGTGCACCCTAAGCAACCGCTATTTGCGGAGATGGCGAGCGTTAGCCACCCCAAGTGCAATAGATGACCTCTGCTCGGGGAAGCGTCCTTTGTGATCAACGCATTCCCAGTGCCTAGTAAGTATGATTCCCAGTAACAATGAAGAAATATATATCAATAAGTTTTGTGTTTAAAAAGTGGTGCGTAATGGATGAGAGACATAACACATGTAAAGCAAATCTCAAAAAATAAGCGTAAGTCATTAAAAGTGTGTTTGCCGGTAGAAATGAAGAAATATATTCAGAACTTTAATGTTTAACCCTTTAAGCAGTTTGCCCATACAGTGTATGTGCTACCCGAAATTGGCCTCATCTGGTTTGCCCGTACGGGCATCGATATTTTCTCCTTTCCTTTTGTGGTTTGCCCGCATTTTTCATTATTGAAAGAGACTATTTTGTATTATTATTTTTGAACAGATGGCGTGGCTTGTCCATGTAAATGAAAGGCTTTTCATCCGGGTTTTTCTATGTCGCGGGAACTTTTCTTTGAAATTTTTGTTCTACTGTATGCCGTGCTTGTGAATCTTATGGATATTATGGATGAAGTAGACGACGAAAATACTTTCTTGTTAGATGATGAACTACATTCTGATACACATACAGATATTTTTTCTAATTATTTGGATTATTCCTCAGATGACTCGTGCAGTGAGCTCAGCTCTGATGAAGATTTGAGTTCTGCAAGAATTTTTACCGAGGTTGATGTGAAAAATCCACCTGTTCCGTGTCATCGATTTAAATTTTCTGGTACTCCCTCTGTGCATGTACAATTTGACGACACTTCTGATGTTCTACAATTTTATGAAACATTCATTGATTTTTTACTCATGAGTAAAATTGTGGAAGAGACAAATAAATATGCTAAACAGTGCATCCAATCCAGTGTTGCAAGACATTTCTCAAAGAGTAAATTTTGGGTAGAAACTACTGTGGAAGAGTTGCATGTATTTTTCGCTCTCTATATACTTCTAGGAATTGTAAAGAAACCTGGAATTGATCATTATTGGAGCAAAAGATATTCAACTAATACACTTTTTTTCTCTAAAATAATGTCTCATCGCCGATTCTGCCTTTTGCAACTCTACTTGGATTTTTCTGATGATGCAGCATTTGACCCACAAAATCACGAATGCCCAAAATTAGTAAAAGTTTGGCCAGTTCTGAAAAATCTCAATCCGAAATTTAGTGAAACGGTGACACCAGAGCGAGATGTAACAATAGATGAGAGCCTTATGCTCTTCAAAGCACGACTAGGATGGAAACAATTTATTCCACTCAAAAGAGCTAGATTTGGAGTAAAATGTTTTATGTTGTGTGAATCTATTTCTGGTTATGTCTGGTCAATAATAATATATACAGGTAAAGACACTATTCTGAAACCTGAGTATTTTAACTCTGCTTTTCATCACAAATTGTCCTGACAATGATGGAGCCTTTGCTTCATAAAGGATACTGTCTTACAACAGACAATTATTATTCTTCGCCGGAATTAAAAGACAAACTTGTTTCATGTCGAACGGACACATACGGCAAACTAAACCTCAAGAGAAAAGAAGTCCCAAAGGAGATGCAGAAAAAAAAATTGAAAGAAGGAGATAGTATAGCTTTCCAGAGAGGAAAAGTTACTGTGATGAAGTGGATGGATAAGAAAAAAGTTTAATTACTTTCCACAATTCGCAGTATTGAAATGGAACAAATTCAAGTCCGCTCTGAAATGAAAGAAAAACAGAAAATTTTGTCATGGACTATAATAATACTATGGGAGAAGTAGACCGCATGGACCAAAATTTGAAAAGTTTTGAAATTATAAAGAAAAGGGGTAAAAGATTTTACAGAAAGATTTTTTTCCATATTTTCGACATTGCTGTATGGAACTCATATGTTGTCTACCGTAAAAACGGAGGAAAAAACACGCAACTAGAATTTAGAATTGATCTCATTGACAGTATAATTGAAAAATATCATTCGGGACTAAATTTCCACCGTGGACGACCAGGTTCGGAGCCTAATCCTCTGAGATTGAAGAAGACACTTTTTGGAATTAATTGCTCCCACAGATAAATAAGTGAAACCTGCAAGACAATGCGTAATGTGCTGCTCGAAATGAAATGAGAATGGAAAGAGAATCCGAAAAGAAACACGTTATTTCTGCCCGGATTGTGATGTAGGACTTTACATTAAACCATGCTTCAAATTGTACCATACACAAAAAGACTTCTGAACTGTTTGGAAAATTGTAAACTTCAAAATTCACAGTAAGTATGAGAGAAATTTTTGCAGAACTTGTAAGCCCTTCTTTACTGCATGCAGAATGTATTTGAAAAATGCACACATTTAGGGGGTGTTGTGTCCAAAATTGTGAAATAAAAAATGCTGTAAAAGCATTAAAAGTGAGAAATTTTTTTAAAAATTCTTAATATTCTTATTCTATTAAGTATGGTACTTAATTATATACAATAAAAAAATATGCCTTTTTTGGAAGCATTTCTGGAAAAATAATTGACCGCTTAAAGGGTTAAGCAGAAATGATGCAAATCTCAGAAACTGAACTTCCAAGTAAGTAAAAAACGTAGTTAAAGCTGCAGATGGCACCTTACCTGAAGAACTATGCTTATTAAATCTTTTGGATGCCGACGAGTGAACTTCGGAGAGAATAAAATTGTGAGTAACGTAAGGATTCTCTACTATTGGAAAAGGCGGGACCGCGCAAACGCAGTCCCATTCCCAAAAATTGTGCACCCTAAGCAACCGCTATTTGCGGAGATGGCGAGCGTTAGCCACCCAAGTGCAATAGATGACCTCTGCTCGGGGAAGCGTCCTTTGTGATCAACGCATTCCCAGTGCCTAGTAAGTATGATTCCCAGTAACAATGAAGAAATATATATCAATAAGTTTTGTGTTTAAAAAGTGGTGCGTAATGGATGAGAGACATAACAGATGTAAAGCAAATCTCAAAAAATAAGCGTAAGTCATTAAAAGTGTGTTTGCCGGTAGAAATGAAGAAATATATTCAGAACTTTAATGTTTAACCCTTTAAGCAGTTTGCCCATACAGTGTATGTGCTACCCGAAATTGGCCTCATCTGGTTTGCCCGTACGGGCATCGATATTTTCTCTTTCCTTTTGTGGTTTGCCCGCATTTTTCATTATTGAAAGAGACTATTTTGTATTATTATTTTTGAACAGATGGCGTGGCTTGTCCATGTAAATGAAAGGCTTTTCATCCGGGTTTTTCTATGTCGCGGGAACTTTTCTTTGAAATTTTTGTTCTACTGTATGCCGTGCTTGTGAATCTTATGGATATTATGGATGAAGTAGACGACGAAAATACTTTCTTGTTAGATGATGAACTACATTCTGATACACATACAGATATTTTTTCTAATTATTTGGATTATTCCTCAGATGACTCGTGCAGTGAGCTCAGCTCTGATGAAGATTTGAGTTCTGCAAGAATTTTTACCGAGGTTGATGTGAAAAATCCACCTGTTCCGTGTCATCGATTTAAATTTTCTGGTACTCCCTCTGTGCATGTACAATTTGACGACACTTCTGATGTTCTACAATTTTATGAAACATTCATTGATTTTTTACTCATGAGTAAAATTGTGGAAGAGACAAATAAATATGCTAAACAGTGCATCCAATCCAGTGTTGCAAGACATTTCTCAAAGAGTAAATTTTGGGTAGAAACTACTGTGGAAGAGTTGCATGTATTTTTCGCTCTCTATATACTTCAAGGAATTGTAAAGAAACCTGGAATTGATCATTATTGGAGCAAAAGATATTCAACTAATACACTTTTTTTCTCTAAAATAATGTCTCATCGCCGATTCTGCCTTTTGCAACTCTACTTGGATTTTTCTGATGATGCAGCATTTGACCCACAAAATCACGAATGCCCAAAATTAGTAAAAGTTTGGCCAGTTCTGAAAAATCTCAATCCGAAATTTAGTGAAACGGTGACACCAGAGCGAGATGTAACAATAGATGAGAGCCTTATGCTCTTCAAAGCACGACTAGGATGGAAACAATTTATTCCACTCAAAAGAGCTAGATTTGGAGTAAAATGTTTTATGTTGTGTGAATCTATTTCTGGTTATGTCTGGTCAATAATAATATATACAGGTAAAGACACTATTCTGAAACCTGAGTATTTTAACTCTGCTTTTCATCACAAATTGTCCTGACAATGATGGAGCCTTTGCTTCATAAAGGATACTGTCTTACAACAGACAATTATTATTCTTCGCCGGAATTAAAAGACAAACTTGTTTCATGTCGAACGGACACATACGGCAAACTAAACCTCAAGAGAAAAGAAGTCCCAAAGGAGATGCAGAAAAAAAAATTGAAAGAAGGAGATAGTATAGCTTTCCAGAGAGGAAAAGTTACTGTGATGAAGTGGATGGATAAGAAAAAAGTTTAATTACTTTCCACAATTCGCAGTATTGAAATGGAACAAATTCAAGTCCGCTCTGAAATGAAAGAAAAACAGAAAATTTGTCATGGACTATAATAATACTATGGGAGAAGTAGACCGCATGGACCAAAATTTGAAAAGTTTTGAAATTATAAAGAAAAGGGGTAAAAGATTTTACAGAAAGATTTTTTTCCATATTTTCGACATTGCTGTATGGAACTCATATGTTGTCTACCGTAAAAACGGAGGAAAAAACACGCAACTAGAATTTAGAATTGATCTCATTGACAGTATAATTGAAAAATATCATTCGGGACTAAATTTCCACCGTGGACGACCAGGTTCGGAGCCTAATCCTCTGAGATTGAAGAAGACACTTTTTGGAATTAATTGCTCCCACAGATAAATAAGTGAAACCTGCAAGACAATGCGTAATGTGCTGCTCGAAATGAAATGAGAATGGAAAGAGAATCCGAAAAGAAACACGTTATTTCTGCCCGGATTGTGATGTAGGACTTTACATTAAACCATGCTTCAAATTGTACCATACACAAAAAGACTTCTGAACTGTTTGGAAAATTGTAAACTTCAAAATTCACAGTAAGTATGAGAGAAATTTTTGCAGAACTTGTAAGCCCTTCTTTACTGCATGCAGAATGTATTTGAAAAATGCACACATTTAGGGGGTGTTGTGTCCAAAATTGTGAAATAAAAAATGCTGTAAAAGCATTAAAAGTGAGAAATTTTTTTAAAAATTCTTAATATTCTTATTCTATTAAGTATGGTACTTAATTATATACAATAAAAAAATATGCCTTTTTTGGAAGCATTTCTGGAAAAATAATTGACCGCTTAAAGGGTTAAGCAGAAATGATGCAAATCTCAGAAACTGAACTTCCAAGTAAGTAAAAAACGTAGTTAAAGCTGCAGATGGCACCTTACCTGAAGAACTATGCTTATTAAATCTTTTGGATGCCGACGAGTGAACTTCGGAGAGAATAAAATTTTGAGTAATGTAATGATTCTCTACTATTGGAAAAGGCGGGACCGCGCAAACGCAGTCCCATTCCCAAAAATTGTGCACCCTAAGCAACCGCTATTTGCGGAGATGGCGAGCGTTAGCCACCCCAAGTGCAATAGATGACCTCTGCTCGGGGAAGCGTCCTTTGTGATCAACGCATTCCCAGTGCCTAGTAAGTATGATTCCCAGTAACAATGAAGAAATATATATCAATAAGTTTTGTGTTTAAAAAGTGGTGCGTAATGGATGAGAGACATAACACATGTAAAGCAAATCTCAAAAAATAAGCGTAAGTCATTAAAAGTGTGTTTGCCGGTAGAATGAAGAAATATATTCAGAACTTTAATGTTTAACCCTTTAAGCAGTTTGCCCATACAGTGTATGTGCTACCCGAAATTGGCCTCATCTGGTTTGCCCGTACGGGCATCGATATTTTCTCCTTTCCTTTTCTGGTTTGCCCGCATTTTTCATTATTGAAAGAGACTATTTTGTATTATTATTTTTCAACAGATGGCGTGGCTTGTCCATGTAAATGAAAGGCTTTTCATCCGGGTTTTTCTATGTCGCGGGAACTTTTCTTTGAAATTTTTGTTCTACTGTATGCCGTGCTTGTGAATCTTATGGATATTATGGATGAAGTAGACGACGAAAATACTTTCTTGTTAGATGATGAACTACATTCTGATACACATACAGATATTTTTTCTAATTATTTGGATTATTCCTCAGATGACTCGTGCAGTGAGCTCAGCTCTGATGAAGATTTGAGTTCTGCAAGAATTTTTACCGAGGTTGATGTGAAAAATCCACCTGTTCCGTGTCATCGATTTAAATTTTCTGGTACTCCCTCTGTGCATGTACAATTTGACGACACTTCTGATGTTCTACAATTTTATGAAACATTCATTGATTTTTTACTCATGAGTAAAATTGTGGAAGAGACAAATAAATATGCTAAACAGTGCATCCAATCCAGTGTTGCAAGACATTTCTCAAAGAGTAAATTTTGGGTAGAAACTACTGTGGAAGAGTTGCATGTATTTTTCGCTCTCTATATACTTCAAGGAATTGTAAAGAAACCTGGAATTGATCATTATTGGAGCAAAAGATATTCAACTAATACACTTTTTTTCTCTAAAATAATGTCTCATCGCCGATTCTGCCTTTTGCAACTCTACTTGGATTTTTCTGATGATGCAGCATTTGACCCACAAAATCACGAATGCCCAAAATTAGTAAAAGTTTGGCCAGTTCTGAAAATCTCAATCAGAAATTTAGTG
Source organism: Trichonephila clavata (assembly GCA_019973975.1). Taxonomy (NCBI): domain Eukaryota; kingdom Metazoa; phylum Arthropoda; class Arachnida; order Araneae; family Nephilidae; genus Trichonephila; species Trichonephila clavata. The sequence continues at coordinate 9,501 of BMAO01030496.1, forward strand.
AAACGGTGACACCAGAGCGAGATGTAACAATAGATGAGAGCCTTATGCTCTTCAAAGGACGACTAGGATGGAAACAATTTATTCCACTCAAAAGAGCTAGATTTGGAGTAAAATGTTTTATGTTGTGTGAATCTATTTCTGGTTATGTCTGGTCAATAATAATATATACAGGTAAAGACACTATTCTGAAACCTGAGTATTTTAACTCTGCTTTTCATCACAAATTGTCCTGACAATGATGGAGCCTTTGCTTCTTAAAGGATACTGTCTTACAACAGACAATTATTATTCTTCGCCGGAATTAAAAGACAAACTTGTTTCATGTCGAACGGACACATACGGCAAACTAAACCTCAAGAGAAAAGAAGTCCCAAAGGAGATGCAGAAAAAAAAAATTGAAAGAAGGAGATAGTATAGCTTTCCAGAGAGGAAAAGTTACTGTGATGAAGTGGATGGATAAGAAAAAAGTTTAATTACTTTCCACAATTCGCAGTATTGAAATGGAACAAATTCAAGTCCGCTCTGAAATGAAAGAAAAACAGAAAATTTGTCATGGACTATAATAATACTATGGGAGAAGTAGACCGCATGGACAAAAATATGAAATGTTTTGAAATTATAAAGAAAAGGGGTAAAAAATTTTACAGAAAGATTTTTTTCCATATTTTCGACATTGCGGTATGGAACTCATATGTTGTCTACCGTAAAAACGGAGGAAAAAACACGCAACTAGAATTTAGAATTGATCTCATTGACAGTATAATTGAAAAATATCATTCGGGACTAAATTTCCACCGTGGACGACCAGGTTCGGAGCCTAATCCTCTGAGATTGAAGAAGACACTTTTTGGAATTAATTGCTCCCACAGATAAATAAGTGAAACCTGCAAGACAATGCGTAATGTGCTGCTCGAAATGAAATGAGAATGGAAAGAGAATCCGAAAAGAAACACGTTATTTCTGCCCGGATTGTGATGTAGGACTTTACATTAAACCATGCTTCAAATTGTACCATACACAAAAAGACTTCTGAACTGTTTGGAAAATTGTAAACTTCAAAATTCACAGTAAGTATGAGAGAAATTTTTGCAGAACTTGTAAGCCCTTCTTTACTGCATGCAGAATGTATTTGAAAAATGCACACATTTAGGGGGGTGTTGTGTCCAAAATTGTGAAATAAAAAATGCTGTAAAAGCATTAAAAGTGAAAATTTTTTAAAAAAATTCTTAATATTCTTATTCTATTAAGTATGGTACTTAATTATATACAATAAAAAAATATGCCTTTTTTGGAAGCATTTCTGGAAAAATAATTGACCGCTTAAAGGGTTAAGCAGAAATGATGCAAATCTCAGAAACTGAACTTCCAAGTAAGTAAAAAACGTAGTTAAAGCTGCAGATGGCACCTTACCTGAAGAACTATGCTTATTAAATCTTTTGGATGCCGACGAGTGAACTTCGGAGAGAATAAAATTTTGAGTAATGTAATGATTCTCTACTATTGGAAAGGCGGGACAGCGCAAACGCAGTCCCATTCCCAAAAATTGTGCACCCTAAGCAACCGCTATTTGCGGAGATGGCGAGCGTTAGCCACCCCAAGTGCAATAGATGACCTCTGCTCGGGGAAGCGTCCTTTGTGATCAACGCATTCCCAGTGCCTAGTAAGTATGATTCCCAGTAACAATGAAGAAATATATATCAATAAGTTTTGTGTTTAAAAAGTGGTGCGTAATGGATGAGAGACATAACACATGTAAAGCAAATCTCAAAAAATAAGCGTAAGTCATTAAAAGTGTGTTTGCCGGTAGGAATGAAGAAATATATTCAGAACTTTAATGTTTAAACCTTTAAGCAGTTTGCCCATACAGTGTACGTGCTACCCGAAATTGGCCTCATCTGGTTTGCCCGTACGGGCATCGATATTTTCTCCTTTCCTTTTCTGGTTTGCCCGCATTTTTCATTATTGAAAGAGACTATTTTGTATTATTATTTTTCAAAAGATGGCGTGGCTTGTCCATGTAAATGAAAGGCTTTTCATCCGGGTTTTTCTATGTCGCGGGAACTTTTCTTTGAAATTTTTGTTCTACTGTATGCCGTGCTTGTGAATCTTATGGAAATTATGGATGAAGTAGACGACGAAAATACTTTCTTGTTAGATGATGAACTACATTCTGATACAAATACAGATATTTTTTCTAATTATTTGGATTATTCCTCAGATGACTCGTGCAGTGAGCTCAGCTCTGATGAAGATTTGAGTTCTGCAAGAATTTTTACCGAGGTTGATGTGAAAAATCCACCTGTTCCGTGTCATCGATTTAAATTTTCTGGTATTCCCTCTGTGCATGTACAATTTGACGACACTTCTGATGTTCTACAATTTTATGAAACATTCATTGATTTTTTACTCATGAGTAAAATTGTGGAAGAGACAAATAAATATGCTAAACAGTGCATCCAATCCAGTGTTGCAAGACATTTCTCAAAGAGTAAATTTTGGGTAGAAACTACTGTGGAAGAGTTGCATGTATTTTTCGCTCTCTATATACTTCAAGGAATTGTAAAGAAACCTGGAATTGATCATTATTGGAGCAAAAGATATTCAACTAATACACTTTTTTTCTCTAAAATAATGTCTCATCGCCGATTCTGCCTTTTGCAACTCTACTTGGATTTTTCTGATGATGCAGCATTTGACCCACAAAATCACGAATGCCCAAAATTAGTAAAAGTTTGGCCAGTTCTGAAACATCTCAATCAGAAATTTAGTGAAACGGTGACACCAGAGCGAGATGTAACAATAGATGAGAGCCTTGTGCTCTTCAAAGGACGACTAGGATGGAAACAATTTATTCCACTCAAAAGAGCTAGATTTGGAGTAAAATGTTTTATGTTGTGTGAATCTATTTCTGGTTATGTCTGGTCAATAATAATATATACAGGTAAAGACACTATTCTGAAACCTGAGTATTTTAACTCTGCTTTTCATCACAAATTGTCCTGACAATGATGGAGCCTTTGCTTCATAAAGGATACTGTCTTACAACAGACAATTATTATTCTTCGCCGGAATTAAAAGACAAACTTGTTTCATGTCGAACGGACACATAGGCACACTAAACCTCAAGAGAAAAGAAGTCCCAAAGGAGATGCAGAAAAAAAAATTGAAAGAAGGAGATAGTATAGCTTTCCAGAGAGGAAAAGTTACTGTGATGAAGTGGATGGATAAGAAAAAGTTTCATTACTTTCCACAATTCACAGTATTGAAATGGAACTAATTCAAGTCCACTCTGAAATGAAAGAAAAACAGAAAATTGTCATGGACTATAATAATACTATGGGAGAAGTAGACCGCATGGACCAAAATTTGAAAAGTTTTGAAATTATAAAGAAAAGGGGTAAAAAATTTTACAGAAAGATTTTTTTTCCATATTTTCGACATTGCTGTATGGAACTCATATGTTGTCTACCGTAAAAACGGAGGAAAAAACACGCAACTAGAATTTAGAATTGATCTCATTGACAGTGTAATTGGAAAATATCATTCGGGACTAAATTTGCACCGTAGACGACCAGGTTCGGAGCCTAATCCTCTGAGATTGAAGGAGAGACACTTTTTGGAATTAATTGTTTCCACAGATAAATAAGTGAAACCTGCAAGACAATGCGTAATGTGCTGCTCGAAATGAAATGAGAATGGAAAGAGAATCCGAAAAGAAACACGTTATTTCTGCCCTGATTGTGATGTAGGACTTTACATTAAACCATGCTTCAAATTGTACCATACACAAAAAGACTTCTGAACTGTTTGGAAAATTGTAAACTTCAAAATTCACAGTAAGTATGAGAGAAATTTTTGCAGAACTTGTAAGCCCTTCTTTACTGCATGCAGAATGTACTTGAAAAAAGCAAACATTTAGGGGGTGTTGTGTCGAAAATTGTGAGATAAAAAATGTTGTAAAAACATTAAAAGTGAAAAAAAATTTTAAAAATTCTTAATATTCTTATTCTATTAAGTATGGTACTTAATTATATACAATAAAAAAATATGCCTTTTTTGGAAGCATTTCTGGAAAAATAATTGACCGCTTAAAGGGTTAAGCAGAAATGATGCAAATCTCAGAAACTGAACTTCCAAGTAAGTAAAAAACGTAGTTAAAGCTGCAGATGGCACCTTACCTGAAGAACTATGCTTATTAAATCTTTTGGATGCCGACGAGTGAACTTCGGAGAGAATAAAATTGTGAGTAATGTATGGATTCTCTACTATTGGTAAAGGTGGGACAGCGCAAACGCAGTCCCATTCCCAAAAATTGTGCACCCCAAGCAACCGCTATTTGCGGAGGTAGCGAGCGTTAGCCACCCCAAGTGCAATAGATGACCTCTGCTCGGGAAGCGTCCTTTGTGATCAACGCATTCCAGTGCCAGGTAAGTATGATTCCCAGTAACAATGAAGAAATATATATCAATAAGTTTTCTGTTTAAAAAGTGGTGCGTAATGGATGAGAGACATAACACATGTAAAGCTAATCTCAAAAAATAAGCGTAAGTCATTAAAAGTGTGTTTGCCGGTAGGAATGAAGAAATATATTCAGAACTTTAATGTTTAACCCTTTAAGCAGTTTGCCCATACAGTGTACGTGCTACCCGAAATTGGCCTCATCTGGTTTGCCCGTACGGGCATCGATATTTTCTCCTTTCCTTTTCTGGTTTGCCCGCATTTTTCATTATTGAAAGAGAATATTTTGTATCATTATTTTTCAACAGATGGCGTGGCTTGTCCATGTAAATGAAAGGCTTTTCATCCGGGTTTTTCTATGTCGCGGGAACTTTTCTTTGAAATTTTTGTTCTACTGTATGCCGTGCTTGTGAATCTTATGGAAATTATGGATGAAGTAGACGACGAAAATACTTTCTTGTTAGATGATGAACTACATTCTGATACAGATACAGATATTTTTTCTAATTATTTGGATTATTCCTCAGATGACTCGTGCAGTGAGCTCAGCTCTGATGAAGATTTGAGTTCTGCAAGAATTTTTACCGAGGTTGATGTGAAAAATCCACCTGTTCCGTGTCATCGATTTAAATTTTCTGGTATTCCCTCTGTGCATGTACAATTTGACGACACTTCTGATGTTCTACAATTTTATGAAACATTCATTGATTTTTTACTCATGAGTAAAATTGTGGAAGAGACAAATAAATATGCTAAACAGTGCATCCAATCCAGTGTTGCAAGACATTTCTCAAAGAGTAAATTTTGGGTAGAAACTACTGTGGAAGAGTTGCATGTATTTTTCGCTCTCTATATACTTCAAGGAATTGTAAAGAAACCTGGAATTGATCATTATTGGAGCAAAAGATATTCAACTAATACACTTTTTTTCTCTAAAATAATGTCTCATCGCCGATTCTGCCTTTTGCAACTCTACTTGGATTTTTCTGATGATGCAGCATTTGACCCACAAAATCACGAATGCCCAAAATTAGTAAAAGTTTGGCCAGTTCTGAAACATCTCAATCAGAAATTTAGTGAAACGGTGACACCAGAGCGAGATGTAACAATAGATGAGAGCCTTGTGCTCTTCAAAGGACGACTAGGATGGAAACAATTTATTCCACTCAAAAGAGCTAGATTTGGAGTAAAATGTTTTATGTTGTGTGAATCTATTTCTGGTTATGTCTGGTCAATAATAATATATACAGGTAAAGACACTATTCTGAAACCTGAGTATTTTAACTCTGTTTTTCATCACAAATTGTCCTGACAATGATGGAGCCTTTGCTTCATAAAGGATACTGTCTTACAACAGACAATTATTATTCTTCGCCGGAATTAAAAGACAAACTTGTTTCATGTCGAACGGACACATACGGCAAACTAAACCTCAAGAGAAAAGAAGTCCCAAAGGAGATGCAGAAAAAAAAATTGAAAGAAGAGATAGTATAGCTTTCCAGAGAGGAAAAGTTACTGTGATGAAGTGGATGGATAAGAAAAAAGTTTCATTACTTTCCACAATTCACAGTATTGAAATGGAACTAATTCAAGTCCACTCTGAAATGAAAGAAAAACAGAAAATTGTCATGGACTATAATAATACTATGGGAGAAGTAGACCGCATGGACCAAAATTTGAAAAGTTTTGAAATTATAAAGAAAAGGGGTAAAAAATTTTACAGAAAGATTTTTTTCCATATTTTCGACATTGCTGTATGGAACTCATATGTTGTCTACCGTAAAAACGGAGGAAAAAACACGCAACTAGAATTTAGAATTGATCTCATTGACAGTATAATTGAAAAATATCATTCGGGACTAAATTTCCACCGTAGACGACCAGGTTCGGAGCCTAATCCTCTGAGATTGAAGAGAGACACTTTTTGAATTAATTGCTCCCACAGATAAATAAGTGAGACCTGCAAGACAATGCGTAATGTGCTGCTCGAAATGAAATGAGAATGGAAAGAGAATCCGAAAAGAAACACGTTATTTCTGCCCTGATTGTGATGTAGGACTTTACATTAAACCATGCTTCAAATTGTACCATACACAAAAAGACTTCTGAACTGTTTGGAAAATTGTAAACTTCAAAATTCACAGTAAGTATGAGAGAAATTTTTGCAGAACTTGTAAGCCCTTCTTTACTGCATGCAGAATGTACTTGAAAAAAGCAAACATTTAGGGGGTGTTGTGTCCAAAATTGTGAAATAAAAAATGCTGTAAAAGCATTAAAAGTGAAAAAAAATTATAAAAATTCTTAATATTCTTATTCTATTAAGTATGGTACTTAATTATATACAATAAAAAAATATGCCTTTTTTGGAAGCATTTCTGGAAAAATAATTGACCGCTTAAAGGGTTAAGCAGAAATGATGCAAATCTCAGAAACTGAACTTCCAAGTAAGTAAAAAACGTAGTTAAAGCTGCAGATGGCACCTTACCTGAAGAACTATGCTTATTAAATCTTTTGGATGCCGACGAGTGAACTTCGGAGAGAATAAAATTGTGAGTAATGTACGGATTCTCTACTATTGGAAAAGGCGGGACAGCGCAAACGCAGTCCCATTCCCAAAAATTGTGCACCCCCAAGCAACTGCTATTTGCGGAGGTAGCGAGCGTTAGCCACCCCAAGTGCAATAGATGACCTCTGCTCGGGGAAGCGTCCTTTGTGATCAACGCATTCCCAGTGCCAGGTAAGTATGATTCCCAGTAACAATGAAGAAATATATATCAATAAGTTTTCTGTTTAAAAAGTGGTGCGTAATGGATGAGAGACATAACAGATGTAAAGCAAATCTCAAAAAATAAGCGTAAGTCATTAAAAGTGTGTTTGCCGGTAGGAATGAAGAATATATTCAGAACTTTAATGTTTAACCCTTTAAGCAGTTTGCCCATACAGTGTACGTGCTACCCGAAATTGGCCTCATCTGGTTTGCCCGTACGGGCATCGATATTTTCTCCTTTCCTTTTCTGGTTTGCCCGCATTTTTCATTATTGAAAGAGAATATTTTGTATCATTATTTTTCAACAGATGGCGTGGCTTGTCCATGTAAATGAAAGCTTTTCATCCGGTTTTTCTATGTCGCGGGAACTTTTCTTTGAAATTTTTGTTCTACTGTATGCCGTGCTTGTGAATCTTATGGAAATTATGGATGAAGTAGACGACGAAAATACTTCTTGTTAGATGATGAACTACATTCTGATACAGATACAGATTTTTTTCTAATTATTGGATTATTCCTCAGATGACTCGTGCAGTGAGCTCAGCTCTGATGAAGATTTGAGTTCTGCAAGAATTTTTACCGAGGTTGATGTGAAAATCACCTGTTCCGTGTCATCGATTTAAATTTTCTGGTATTCCCTCTGTGCATGTACAATTTGACGACACTTCTGATGTTCTACAATTTTATGAAACATTCATTGATTTTTTACTCATGAGTAAAATTGTGGAAGAGACAAATAAATATGCTAAACAGTGCATCCAATCCAGTGTTGCAAGACATTTCTCAAAGAGTAAATTTTGGGTAGAAACTACTGTGGAAGAGTTGCATGTATTTTTCGCTCTCTATATACTTCAAGGAATTGTAAAGAAACCTGGAATTGATCATTATTGGAGCAAAAGATATTCAACTAATACACTTTTTTTCTCTAAAATAATGTCTCATCGCCGATTCTGCCTTTTGCAACTCTACTTGGATTTTTCTGATGATGCAGCATTTGACCCACAAAATCACGAATGCCCAAAATTAGTAAAAGTTTGGCCAGTTCTGAAACATCTCAATCAGAAATTTAGTGAAACGGTGACACCAGAGCGAGATGTAACATAGATGAGAGCCTTGTGCTCTTCAAAGGACGACTAGGATGGAAACAATTTATTCCACTCAAAAGAGCTAGATTTGGAGTAAAATGTTTTATGTTGTGTGAATCTATTCTGGTTATGTCTGTCAATATAATATATACAGGTAAAGACACTATTCTGAAACCTGAGTATTTTAACTCTGTTTTTCATCACAAATGTCCTGACAATGATGGAGCCTTTGCTTCATAAAGGATACTGTCTTACAACAGACAATTATTATTCTTCGCCGGAATTAAAAGACAAACTTGTTTCATGTCGAACGGACACATACGGCAAACTAAACCTCAAGAGAAAGAAGTCCCAAAGGAGATGCAGAAAAAAAAAATTGAAAGAAGGAGATAGTATAGCTTTCCAGAGAGGAAAAGTTACTGTGATGAAGTGGATGGATAAGAAAAAAGTTTCATACTTCCACAATTCACAGTATTGAAATGGAACAAATTCAAGTCCGCTCTGAAATGAAAGAAAAAACAGAAAATTGTCATGGACTATAATAATACTATGGGAGAAGTAGACCGCAAGGACAAAAATTTGAAATGTTTGAAATTATAAAGAAAAGGGGTAAAAATTTTACAGAAAGATTTTTTTCCATATTTTCGACATTGCTGTATGGAACTCATATGTTGTCTACCGTAAAAACGGAAGAAAAAACAGCAACTAGAATTAGAATTGATCTCATTGACAGTATAATTGAAAATATCATTCGGACTAAATTTCCACCGTGGACGACCAGGTTCGGAGCCTAATCCTCTGAGACTGAAGGGAGACACTTTTGGAATTAATTGCTCCCACAGATAAATAAGTGAGACCTGCAAGACAATGCGTAATGTGCTGCTCGAAATGAAATGAGAATGGAAAGAGAATCCGAAAAGAAACACGTATTTCTGCCCTGATTGTGATGTAGGACTTTACATTAACCATGCTTCAAATTGTACCATACACAAAAAGACTTCTGAACTGTTTGGAAAATTGTAAACTTCAAATTCACATAAGTATGAGAGAAATTTTTGCAGACTTGTAAGCCCTTCTTTACTGCATGCAGAATGTATTTGAAAAATGCACACATTAGGGGTGTTGTGTCAAAATTGTGAAATAAAAAATGCTGTAAAAGCATTAAAAGTGAAAATTTTTTTAAAAAATCTTAATATTCTTATTCTATTAGTATGGTACTTAATTATATACATAAAAAAATATGCCTTTTTGAAGCATTTCTGGAAAAATAATTGACCGCTTAAAGGGTTAAGCAGAAATGATGCAAATCTCAGAAACTGAACTTCCAAAGTGAGTAAAAAACGTAGTTAAGAGTGCAGATGCACCTTACCTGAAGAACTATGCTTATTAAATCTTTTGGATGCGACGAGTGAACTTCGGAGAGAATAAATGTGAGTAATGTACGATCTCTACTATTGGAAAAGGCGGGACAGCGCAAACGCAGTCCCAAAAATTGTGCACCCAAGCAACCGCTATTTGCGGAGGTAGCGAGCGTTAGCCACCCCAAGTGCAATAGATGACCTCTGCTCGGGGAAGCGTCCTTTGTGATCAACGCATTCCCAGTGCCAGTAAGTATGATTCCCAGTAACAATGAAGAATATTATCAATAAGTTTCTGTTAAAAGTGGTGCGTAATGGATGAGAGACATAACAATGTAAAGCAAATCTCAAAAAATAGCGTAAGTCATTAAAGTGTGTTTGCCGGTAGGAATGAGAAATATATCAGAACTTTAATGTTAAACCTTAAGCAGTTTGCCCATACAGTGTACGTGCTACCCGAAATTGGCCTCATCTGGTTTGCCCGTACGGGCATCGATATTTTTCATCTTCTTTTCTGGTTTGCCCGCATTTTTCATTATTGAAAGAGACTATTTTGTATTATTATTTTCAACAGATGGCGTGGCTTGTCCATGTAAATGAAAGGCTTTTCATCCGGGTTTTTCTATGTCGGGGAACTTTCTTTGAAATTTTGTTCTACTGTATGCCGTGCTTGTGAATCTTATGGAAATTATGGATGAAGTAGACGACGAAATACTTTCTTGTTAGATGATGAACTACATTCTGATACAAATACAGATATTTTTCTAATTATTTGGATTATTCCTCAGATGACTCGTGCAGTGAGCTCAGCTCTGATGAAGATTTGAGTTCTGCAAGAATTTTACGAGGTTGATGTGAAAATCCACCTGTTCCGTTCATCGATTTAAATTTTCTGGTATTCCCTCGTGCATGTACAATTTGACGACACTTCTGATGTTCTACAATTTATGAAACATTCATTGATTTTTACTCATGAGTAAAATTGTAGAGAGACAAATAAATATGCTAAACAGTGCATCCAATCCAGTGTTGCAAGACATTTCTCAAAGAGTAAATTTTGGGTAGAAACTACTGTGGAAGAGTTGCATGTATTTTTCGCTCTCTATATACTTCAAGGAATTGTAAAGAAACCTGAATTGATCATTATTGGAGCAAAGATATTCAACTAATACACTTTTTTCTCTAAAATAATGTCTCATCGCCGATTCTGCCTTTTGCAACTCTACTTGGATTTTTCTGATGATGCAGCATTGACCCACAAAATCACGAATGCCCAAAATTAGTAAAAGTTTGGCCAGTTCTGAAAAATCTCAATCAGAAATTAGTGAAACGGTGACACCAGAGCGAGATGTAACAATAGATGAGAGCCTTGTGCTCTTCAAAGACGACTAGGATGGAAACAATTTATTCCACTCAAAAGAGCTAGATTTGGAGTAAAATGTTTTATGTTGTGTGAATCTATTTCTGGTTATGTCTGGTCAATAATAATATATACAGGTAAAGACACTATTCTGAAACCTGAGTATTTTAACTCTGCTTTTCATCACAAATTGTCCTGACATGATGGAGCCTTTGCTTCATAAAGGATACTGTCTTACAACAGACAATTATTATTCTTCGCCGGAATTAAAAGACAAACTTGTTTCATGTCGAACGGACACATACGGCAAACTAAACCTCAAGAGAAAAGAAGTCCCAAAGGAGATGCAGAAAAAAAATTGAAAGAAGGAGATAGTATAGCTTTCCAGAGAGGAAAAGTTACTGTGATGAAGTGGATGGATAAGAAAAAAGTTTAATTACTTTCCACAATTCGCAGTATTGAAATGGAACAAATTCAAGTCCGCTCTGAAATGAAAGAAAAACAGAAAATTTTGTCATGGACTATAATAATACTATGGAGAAGTAGACCGCATGGACCAAAATTTGAAAAGTTTTGAAATTATAAAGAAAGGGGTAAAAGATTTTACAGAAAGATTTTTTCCATATTTTCGACATTGCTGTATGGAACTCATATGTTGTCTACCGTAAAAACGGAGGAAAAAACACGCAACTAGAATTTAGAATTGATCTCATTGACAGTATAATTGAAAATATCATTCGGGACTAAATTTCCACCGTGGACGACCAGTTCGGAGCCTAATCCTCTGAGATTGAAGAAGACACTTTTTGGAATTAATTGCTCCCACAGATAAATAAGTGAACCTGCAAGACAATGCGATAATGTGCTGCTCGAAATGAAATGAGAATGGAAAGAGAATCCGAAAGAAACACGTTATTTCTGCCCGGATTGTGATGTAGGAACTTTACATTAAACCATGCTTCAAATTGTACCATACACAAAAAGACTTCTGAACTGTTTGGAAAATTGTAAACTTCAAAATTCACAGTAAGTATGAGAGAAATTTTTGCAGAACTTGTAAGCCCTTCTTTACTGCATGCAGAATGTATTTGAAAAATGCACACATTTAGGGGGTGTTGTGTCCAAAATTGTGAAATAAAAAATGCTGTAAAAGCATTAAAAGTGAGAAATTTTTAAAAATTCTTAATATTCTTATTCTATTAAGTATGGTACTTAATTATATACAATAAAAAAATATGCCTTTTTTGGAAGCATTTCTGGAAAATAATTGACCGCTTAAAGGGTTAAGCAGAAATGATGCAAATCTCAGAAACTGAACTTCCAAGTAAGTAAAAAACGTAGTTAAAGCTGCAGATGGCACCTACCTGAAGAACTATGCTTATTAAATCTTTTGATGCCGACGAGTGAACTTCGGAGAGAATAAAATTTTGAGTAATGTAATGATTCTCTACTATTGGAAAAGGCGGGACCGCGCAAACGCAGTCCCATTCCCAAAAATTGTGCACCCTAAGCAACCGCTATTTGCGGAGATGGCGAGCGTTAGCCACCCCAAGTGCAATAGATGACCTCTGCTCGGGGAAGCGTCCTTTGTGATCAACGCATTCCCAGTGCCTAGTAAGTATGATTCCAGTAACAATGAAGAAATATATATCAATAAGTTTTGTGTTTAAAAAGTGGTGCGTAATGGATGAGAGACATAACACATGTAAAGCAAATCTCAAAAAATAAGCGTAAGTCATTAAAAGTGTGTTTGCCGGTAGGAATGAAGAAATATATTCAGAACTTTAATGTTTAAACCTTTAAGCAGTTTGCCCATACAGTGTACGTGCTACCCGAAATTGGCCTCATCTGGTTTGCCCGTACGGGCATCGATATTTTCTCCTTTCCTTTTCTGGTTTGCCCGCATTTTTCATTATTGAAAGAGACTATTTTGTATTATTATTTTTCAAAAGATGGCGTGGCTTGTCCATGTAAATGAAAGGCTTTTCATCCGGGGTTTTTCTATGTCGCGGGAACTTTTCTTTGAAATTTTGTTCTACTGTATGCCGTGCTTGTGAATCTTATGGAAATTATGGATGAAGTAGACGACGAAAATACTTTCTTGTTAGATGATGAACTACATTCTGATACAAATACAGATATTTTTTCTAATTATTTGGATTATTCCTCAGATGACTCGTGCAGTGAGCTCAGCTCTGATGAAGATTTGAGTTCTGCAAGAATTTTTACCGAGGTTGATGTGAAAAATCCACCTGTTCCGTGTCATCGATTTAAATTTTCTGGTACTGCCTCCGTGCATGTACAATTTGACGACACTTCTGATGTTCTACAATTTTATGAAATATTCATTGATTTTTTACTCATGAGTAAAATTGTAGAGAGACAAATAAATATGCTAAACAGTGCATCCAATCCAGTGTTGCAAGACATTTCTCAAAGAGTAAATTTTGGGTAGAAACTACTGTGGAAGAGTTGCATGTATTTTTCGCTCTCTATATACTTCAAGGAATTGTAAAGAAACCTGGAATTGATCATTATTGGAGCAAAAGATATTCAACTAATACACTTTTTTCTCTAAAATAATGTCTCATCGCCGATTCGGCCTTTTGCAACTCTACTTGGATTTTTCTGATGATGCAGCATTTGACCCACAAAATCACGAATGCCCAAAATTAGTAAAAGTTTGGCCAGTTCTGAAAAATCTCAATCAGAAATTCAGTGAAACGGTGACACCAGAGCGAGATGTAACAATAGATGAGAGCCTTATGCTCTTCAAAGCACGACTAGGATGGAAACAATTTATTCCACTCAAAAGAGCTAGATTTGGAGTAAAATGTTTTATGTTGTGTGAATCTATTTCTGGTTATGTCTGGTCAATAATAATATATACAGGTAAAGACACTATTCTGAAACCTGAGTATTTTAACTCTGCTTTTCATCACAAATTGTCCTGACAATGATGGAGCCTTTGCTTCATAAAGGATACTGTCTTACAACAGACAATTATTATTCTTCGCCGGAATTAAAAGACAAACTTGTTTCATGTCGAACGGACACATACGGCAAACTAAACCTCAAGAGAAAAGAAGTCCCAAAGGAGATGCAGAAAAAAAAATTGAAAGAAGGAGATAGTATAGCTTTCCAGAGAGGAAAAGTTACTGTGATGAAGTGGATGGATAAGAAAAAGTTTCATTACTTTCCACAATTCACAGTATTGAAATGGAACAAATTCAAGTCCGCTCTGAAATGAAAGAAAAACAGAAAATTTTGTCATGGACTATAATAATACTATGGGAGAAGTAGACCGCATGGACCAAAATTTGAAATGTTTTGAAATTATAAAGAAAAGGGGTAAAAAATTTTACAGAAAGATTTTTTTCCATATTTTCGACATTGCGGTATGGAACTCATATGTTGTCTACCGTAAAAAGGGAAGAAAAAACACGCAACTAGAATTTAGAATTGATCTCATTGACAGTATAAATGAAAAATATCATTCGGGACTAAATTTCCACCGTGGACGACCAGGTTCGGAGCCTAATCCTCTGAGATTGAAGGAGAGACACTTTTTGGAATTAATTGCTCCCACAGATAAATAAGTGAGACCTGCAAGACAATGCGTAATGTGCTGCTCGAAATGAAATGAGAATGGAAAGAGAATCCGAAAAGAAACACGTTATTTCTGCCCTGATTGTGATGTAGGACTTTACATTAAACCATGCTTCAAATTGTACCATACACAAAAAGACTTCTGAACTGTTTGGAAAATTGTAAACTTCAAAATTCACAGTAAGTATGAGAGAAATTTTTGCAGAACTTGTAAGCCCTTCTTTACTGCATGCAGAATGTACTTGAAAAAAGCAAACATTTAGGGGGTGTTGTGTCCAAAATTGTGAAATAAAAAATGCTGTAAAAGCATTAAAAGTGAAAATTTTTTAAAAAAATTCTTAATATTCTTATTCTATTAAGTATGGTACTTAATTATATACAATAAAAAAATATGCCTTTTTTGGAAGCATTTCTGGAAAAATAATTGACCGCTTAAAGGGTTAAGCAGAAATGATGCAAATCTCAGAAACTGAACTTCCAAGTAAGTAAAAAACGTAGTTAAAGCTGCAGATGGCACCTTACCTGAAGAACTATGCTTATTAAATCTTTTGGATGCCGACGAGTGAACTTCGGAGAGAATAAAATTGTGAGTAATGTACGGATTCTCTACTATTGGAAAAGGCGGGACAGCGCAAACGCAGTCCCATTCCCAAAAATTGTGCACCCCCAAGCAACCGCTATTTGCGGAGGTAGCGAGCGTTAGCCACCCCAAGTGCAATAGATGACCTCTGCTCGGGGAAGCGTCCTTTGTGATCAACGCATTCCCAGTGCCAGGTAAGTATGATTCCCAGTAACAATGAAGAAATATATATCAATAAGTTTTCTGTTTAAAAAGTGGTGCGTAATGGATGAGAGACATAACAGATGTAAAGCAAATCTCAAAAAATAAGCGTAAGTCATTAAAAGTGTGTTTGCCGGTAGGAATGAAGAAATATATTCAGAACTTTAATGTTTAACCCTTTAAGCAGTTTGCCCATACAGTGTACGTGCTACCCGAAATTGGCCTCATCTGGTTTGCCCGTACGGGCATCGATATTTTCTCCTTTCCTTTTCTGGTTTGCCCGCATTTTTCATTATTGAAAGAGAATATTTTGTATCATTATGTTTCAATAGATGGCGTGGCTTGTCCATGTAAATGAAAGGCTTTTCATCCGGGTTTTTCTATGTCGCGGGAACTTTTCTTTGAAATTTTTGTTCTACTGTATGCCGTGCTTGTGAATCTTATGGAAATTATGGATGAAGTAGACGACGAAAATACTTTCTTGTTAGATGATGAACTACATTCTGATACAGATACAGATAATTCTTCTAATTATTTGGATTATTCCTCAGATGACTCGTTCAGTGAGCTCAGCTCTGATGAAGATTTGAGTTCTGCAAGAATTTTTACCGAGGTTGATGTAAAAAATCCACCTGTTCCGTATCATTGATTTAAATTTTCTGGTATTCCCTCTGTGCATGTACAATTTGACGACACTTCTGATGTTCTACAATTTTATGAAACATTCATTGATTTTTTACTCATGAGTAAAATTGTAGAAGAGACAAATAAATATGCTAAACAGTGCATCCAATCCAGTGTTGCAAGACATTTCTCAAAGAGTAAATTTTGGGTAGAAACTACTGTGGAAGAGTTGCATGTATTTTTCGCTCTCTATATACTTCAAGGAATTGTAAAGAAACCTGGAATTGATCATTATTGGAGCAAAAGGAATTCAACTAATACACTTTTTTTTCTCTAAAATAATGTCTCATCGCCGATTCTGCCTTTTGCAACTCTACTTGGATTTTTCTGATGATGCAGCATTTGACCCACAAAATCACGAATGCCCAAAATTAGTAAAAGTTTGGCCAGTTCTGAAACATCTCAATCAGAAATTTAGTGAAACGGTGACACCAGAGCGAGATGTAACAATAGATGAGAGCCTTGTGCTCTTCAAAGGACGACTAGGATGGAAACAATTTATTCCACTCAAAAGAGCTAGATTTGGAGTAAAATGTTTTATGTTGTGTGAATCTATTTCTGGTTATGTCTGGTCAATAATAATATATACAGGTAAAGACACTATTCTGAAACCTGAGTATTTTAACTCTGTTTTTCATCACAAATTGTCCTGACAATGATGGAGCCTTTGCTTCATAAAGGATACTGTCTTACAACAGACAATTATTATTCTTCGCCGGAATTAAAAGACAAACTTGTTTCATGTCGAACGGACACATACGGCAAACTAAACCTCAAGAGAAAAGAAGTCCCAAAGGAGATGCAGAAAAAAAAATTGAAAGAAGGAGATAGTATAGCTTTCCAGAGAGGAAAAGTTACTGTGATGAAGTGGATGGATAAGAAAAAAGTTTCATTACTTTCCACAATTCACAGTATTGAAATGGAACAAATTCAAGTCCGCTCTGAAATGAAAGAAAAACAGAAAATTGTCATGGACTATAATAATACTATGGGAGAAGTAGACCGCAAGGACCAAAATTTGAAATGTTTTGAAATTATAAAGAAAAGGGGTAAAAAATTTTACAGAAAGATTTTTTTCCATATTTTCGACATTGCTGTATGGAACTCATATGTTGTCTACCGTAAAAACGGAGGAAAAAACACGCAACTAGAATTTAGAATTGATCTCATTGACAGTATAATTGAAAAATATCATTCGGGACTAAATTTCCACCGTGGACGACCAGGTTCGGAGCCTAATCCTCTGAGACTGAAGGAGAGACACCTTTTGGAATTAATTGCTCCCACAGATAAATAAGTGAGACCTGCAAGACAATGCGTAATGTGCTGCTCGAAATGAAATGAGAATGGAAAGAGAATCCGAAAAGAAACACGTTATTTCTGCCCTGATTGTGATGTAGGACTTTACATTAAACCATGCTTCAAATTGTACCACACACAAAAAGACTTCTGAACTGTTTGGAAAATTGTAAACTTCAAAATTCACAGTAAGTATGAGAGAAATTTTTGCAGAACTTGTAAGCCCTTCTTTACTGCATGCAGAATGTACTTGAAAAAAGCAAACATTTAGGGGGTGTTGTGTCGAAAATTGTGAGATAAAAAATGTTGTAAAAACATTAAAAGTGAAAAAAAGTTTAAAAATTTCTTAATATTCTTATTCTATTAAGTATGGTACTTAATTATATACATTAAAAAAATATGCCTTTTTTGGAAGCATTTCTGGAAAAATAATTGACCGCTTAAAGGGTTAAGCAGAAATGATGCAAATCTCAGAAACTGAACTTCCAAGTAAGTAAAAAACGTAGTTAAAGCTGCAGATGGCACCTTAACTGAAGAACTATGCTTATTAAATCTTTTGGATGCCGACGAGTGAACTTCGGAGAGAATAAAATTGTGAGTAATGTACGGATTCTCTACTATTGGAAAAGGCGGGACAGCGCAAACGCAGTCCCATTCCCAAAAATTGTGCACCCCAAGCAACCGCTATTTGCGGAGGTAGCGAGCGTTAGCCACCCCAAGTGCAATAGATGACCTCTGCTCGGGGAAGCGTCCTTTGTGATCAACGCATTCCCAGTGCCAGGTAAGTATGATTCCCAGTAACAATGAAGAAATATATATCAATAAGTTTTCTGTTTAAAAAGTGGTGCGTAATGGATGAGAGACATAACAGATGTAAAGCAAATCTCAAAAAATAAGCGTAAGTCATTAAAAGTGTGTTTGCGGTAGGAATGAAGAAATATATTCAGAACTTTAATGTTTAACCCTTTAAGCAGTTTGCCCATACAGTGTACGTGCTACCCGAAATTGGCCTCATCTGGTTTGCCCGTACGGGCATCGATATTTTCTCCTTTCCTTTTCTGGTTTGCCCGCATTTTTCATTATTGAAAGAGAATATTTTGTATCATTATTTTTCAACAGATGGCGTGGCTTGTCCATGTAAATGAAAGGCTTTTCATCCGGGTTTTTCTATGTCGCGGGAACTTTTCTTTGAAATTTTTGTTCTACTGTATGCCGTGCTTGTGAATCTTATGGAAATTATGGATGAAGTAGACGACGAAAATACTTTCTTGTTAGATGATGAACTACATTCTGATACAGATACAGATATTTTTTCTAATTATTTGGATTATTCCTCAGATGACTCGTGCAGTGAGCTCAGCTCTGATGAAGATTTGAGTTCTGCAAGAATTTTTACCGAGGTTGATGTGAAAAATCCACCTGTTCCGTGTCATCGATTTAAATTTTCTGGTATTCCCTCTGTGCATGTACAATTTGACGACACTTCTGATGTTCTACAATTTTATGAAACATTCATTGATTTTTTACTCATGAGTAAAATTGTGGAAGAGACAAATAAATATGCTAAACAGTGCATCCAATCCAGTGTTGCAAGACATTTCTCAAAGAGTAAATTTTGGGTAGAAACTACTGTGGAAGAGTTGCATGTATTTTTCGCTCTCTATATACTTCAAGGAATTGTAAAGAAACCTGGAATTGATCATTATTGGAGCAAAAGATATTCAACTAATACACTTTTTTTCTCTAAAATAATGTCTCATCGCCGATTCTGCCTTTTGCAACTCTACTTGGATTTTTCTGATGATGCAGCATTTGACCCACAAAATCACGAATGCCCAAAATTAGTAAAAGTTTGGCCAGTTCTGAAACATCTCAATCAGAAATTTAGTGAAACGGTGACACCAGAGCGAGATGTAACAATAGATGAGAGCCTTGTGCTCTTCAAAGGACGACTAGGATGGAAACAATTTATTCCACTCAAAAGAGCTAGATTTGGAGTAAAATGTTTTATGTTGTGTGAATCTATTTCTGGTTATGTCTGGTCAATAATAATATATACAGGTAAAGACACTATTCTGAAACCTGAGTATTTTAACTCTGTTTTTCATCACAAATTGTCCTGACAATGATGGAGCCTTTGCTTCATAAAGGATACTGTCTTACAACAGACAATTATTATTCTTCGCCGGAATTAAAAGACAAACTTGTTTCATGTCGAACGGACACATACGGCAAACTAAACCTCAAGAGAAAAGAAGTCCCAAAGGAGATGCAGAAAAAAAAATTGAAAGAAGGAGATAGTATAGCTTTCCAGAGAGGAAAAGTTACTGTGATGAAGTGGATGGATAAGAAAAAAGTTTCATTACTTTCCACAATTCACAGTATTGAAATGGAACAAATTCAAGTCCGCTCTGAAATGAAAGAAAAACAGAAAATTGTCATGGACTATAATAATACTATGGGAGAAGTAGACCGCAAGGACCAAAATTTGAAATGTTTTGAAATTATAAAGAAAAGGGGTAAAAAATTTTACAGAAAGATTTTTTTCCATATTTTCGACATTGCTGTATGGAACTCATATGTTGTCTACCGTAAAAACGGAGGAAAAAAACACGCAACTAGAATTTAGAATTAATCTCATTGACAGTATAATTGAAAAATATCATTCGGGACTAAATTTCCACCGTGGACGACCAGGTTCGGAGCCTAATCCTCTGAGACTGAAGGAGAGACACCTTTTGGAATTAATTGCTCCCACAGATAAATAAGTGAGACCTGCAAGACAATGCGTAATGTGCTGCTCGAAATGAAATGAGAATGGAAAGAGAATCCGAAAAGAAACACGTTATTTCTGCCCTGATTGTGATGTAGGACTTTACATTAAACCATGCTTCAAATTGTACCACACACAAAAAGACTTCTGAACTGTTTGGAAAATTGTAAACTTCAAAATTCACAGTAAGTATGAGAGAAATTTTTGCAGAACTTGTAAGCCCTTCTTTACTGCATGCAGAATGTACTTGAAAAAAGCAAACGTTTAGGGGTGTTGTGTCGAAAATTGTGAGATAAAAAATGTTGTAAAAACATTAAAAGTGAAAAAAAGTTTAAAAATTTCTTAATATTCTTATTCTATTAAGTATGGTACTTAATTATATACATTAAAAAAATATGCCTTTTTTGGAAGCATTCTGGAAAAATAATTGACCGCTTAAAGGGTTAAGCAGAAATGATGCAAATCTCAGAAACTGAACTTCCAAGTAAGTAAAAAACGTAGTTAAAGCTGCAGATGGCACCTTAACTGAAGAACTATGCTTATTAAATCTTTTGGATGCCGACGAGTGAACTTCGGAGAGAATAAAATTGTGAGTAATGTACGGATTCTCTACTATTGGAAAAGGCGGGACAGCGCAAACGCAGTCCCATTCCCAAAAATTGTGCACCCCCAAGCAACCGCTATTTGCGGAGGTAGCGAGCGTTAGCCACCCCAAGTGCAATAGATGACCTCTGCTCGGGGAAGCGTCCTTTGTGATCAACGCATTCCCAGTGCCAGGTAAGTATGATTCCCAGTAACAATGAAGAAATATATATCAATAAGTTTTCTGTTTAAAAAGTGGTGCGTAATGGATGAGAGACATAACAGATGTAAAGCAAATCTCAAAAAATAAGCGTAAGTCATTAAAAGTGTGTTTGCCGGTAGGAATGAAGAAATATATTCAGAACTTTAATGTTTAACCCTTTAAGCAGTTTGCCCATACTGTGTACGTGCTACCCGAAATTGGCCTCATCTGGTTTGCCCGTACGGGCATCGATATTTTCTCCTTTCCTTTTCTGGTTTGCCCGCATTTTTCATTATTGAAAGAGAATATTTTGTATCATTATTTTTCAACAGATGGCGTGGCTTGTCCATGTAAATGAAAGGCTTTTCATCCGGGTTTTTCTATGTCGCGGGAACTTTTCTTTGAAATTTTTGTTCTACTGTATGCCGTGCTTGTGAATCTTATGGAAATTATGGATGAAGTAGACGACGAAAATACTTTCTTGTTAGATGATGAACTACATTCTGATACAGATACAGATATTTTTTCTAATTATTTGGATTATTCCTCAGATGACTCGTGCAGTGAGCTCAGCTCTGATGAAGATTTGAGTTCTGCAAGAATTTTTACCGAGGTTGATGTGAAAAATCCACCTGTTCCGTGTCATCGATTTAAATTTTCTGGTATTCCCTCTGTGCATGTACAATTTGACGACACTTCTGATGTTCTACAATTTTATGAAACATTCATTGATTTTTTACTCATGAGTAAAATTGTGGAAGAGACAAATAAATATGCTAAACAGTGCATCCAATCCAGTGTTGCAAGACATTTCTCAAAGAGTAAATTTTGGGTAGAAACTACTGTGGAAGAGTTGCATGTATTTTTCGCTCTCTATATACTTCAAGGAATTGTAAAGAAACCTGGAATTGATCATTATTGGAGCAAAAGATATTCAACTAATACACTTTTTTTTCTCTAAAATAATGTCTCATCGCCGATTCTGCCTTTTGCAACTCTACTTGGATTTTTCTGATGATGCAGCATTTGACCCACAAAATCACGAATGCCCAAAATTAGTAAAAGTTTGGCCAGTTCTGAAACATCTCCAATCAGAAATTTAGTGAAACGGTGACACCAGAGCGAGATGTAACAATAGATGAGAGCCTTGTGCTCTTCAAAGGACGACTAGAATGGAAACAATTTATTCCACTCAAAAGAGCTAGATTTGGAGTAAAATGTTTTATGTTGTGTGAATCTATTTCTGGTTATGTCTGGTCAATAATAATATATACAGGTAAAGACACTATTCTGAAACCTGAGTATTTTAACTCTGCTTTTCATCACAAATTGTCCTGACAATGATGGAGCCTTTGCTTCATAAAGGATACTGTCTTACAACAGACAATTATTATTCTTCGCCGGAATTAAAAGACAAACTTGTTTCATGTCGAACGGACACATACGGCAAACTAAACCTCAAGAGAAAAGAAGTCCCAAAGGATGCAGAAAAAAAATTGAAAGAAGGAGATAGTATAGCTTTCCAGAGAGGAAAAGTTACTGTGATGAAGTGGATGGATAAGAAAAAAGTTTCATTACTTTCCACAATTCACAGTATTGAAATGGAACAAATTCAAGTCCGCTCTGAAATGAAAGAAAAACAGAAAATTTTGTCATGGACTATAATAATACTATGGGAGAAGTAGACCGCAAGGACCAAAATTTGAAAAGTTTTGAAATTATAAAGAAAAGGGGTAAAAAATTTTACAGAAAGATTTTTTTCCATATTTCGACATTGTATGGAACTCATATGTTGTCTACCGTAAAACGGAGGAAAAAACACGCAACTAGAATTTAGAATTGATCTCATTGACAGTATAATTGAAAAATATCATTCGGACTAAATTTCCACCGTGGACGACCAGGTTCGGAGCCTAATCCTCTGAGCTGAAGAGAGACACTTTTTGGAATAATTGCTCCCACAGATAAATAAGTGACCTGCAAGACAATGCGTAATGTGCTGCTCGAATGAAATGAGAATGGAAAGAGAATCCGAAAAGAAACACGTTATTTCTGCCCTGATTGTGATGTAGGACTTTACATTAACCATGCTTCAAATTGTACCATACACAAAAAGACTTCTGAACTGT
>BMAO01030497.1:0-29180 GCA_019973975.1 Trichonephila clavata
TCTCATAGGGTAGAGATACGCTAAAAATGGGTTTCGTGAAAATTGCCCCCAAGTGGCGTTGAGGGGACTTAAGGGGCGTTATAGATAATTATTTCCATTTTTAAACTATTAGACGCACAGTCTTTATATTTGATAAAGAGATTTCTTTCATAGAGTAGAGATCAGCTATAAGAAGGTTTTGTGAAAACAGACCTCTAAGTGGCGTTGCAGGGGAATAAGTGGCGTAAGAGATAAATATTTTCGTTTTTAAACTATTTGACCTACCTGCTTGAAAATTGTAGGAATGTTTCTTTCATGGAGTAAATATCCGCTACAAAACGGGTTTGGAGAAAATTGACCCCCAAGGGGTGTTGCGGGGGGTTAAGGGCAGATATAAATAATTATTTCTTTTTTTAAGCTATTAGACTCACAGTCTTGAAATTTGGTTAGCAGATTCCTCTCATAGGATAGAAATACACTGCAAAATGTGTTTTTGTGAAAATCGACCCCTAGGTGGTGTTGCGGGGGTTCAAGGGCGTTATTGATAATTTTTTTCATTTTTAATTAATTGGACGCACAGTCTTCAAATTTTGCTAAGCAGATTCCTTTCATAGAGTGCAATTCCCCTACAAAATGGGTTTTGTGAAAACAGACCCAGAAGTGGCGTTGCGGGGGCTCCAAGTGGCGTTATAGACAATTACCCCCATTTTTATACTGTTAGACGTACAGTCTTGAAATTTGATAAGCAGATTCCTTTCGTAAAGTAGAGAACCGCTACAAAATGGGTTTTCGCGAATATCAACTACTAAGTTTAATTTCGGGAGATTAAGAGGTGTAATCGATAAATATTTCCATTTTTAAACTACTTGATCATCCTGCTTGAAAATTGGTAGGCATGTTCTTTTCATGAAATAGAGTTCCTCTAACAAAGAGTAAAATGAAAATTGACCCCCAAAGATGTTTGCGAGGGGCAAGAGGAGTTACAGAAAAAAATTCCTGTTTTTAATTGTTAGACCCATATACTTGAAATTTGTTAAGCATGTTTCTTTTGTTGAATAGGGATCCACTAAGAATAAATTTTAAGCAAATCAAGTTCTGGGGGGTTGCAGGGGGTTACTGGGACGTATTGACAAAAAAAATTACTTTTTTCGAGCTACAAGGACTATAATGAAATTTGGTTTGCATTTTTCTTTTGTTGAATTGAAATCCGCTAAGAGCGGTTATTTTGGAAAACGGCTCTCAACGGGATTACGGGAATATTAAAGTAAAACTTTTGCTTTTTTCTGTTAGATTTAGACTTGAAATTTGGCTTGCATGTTCAATTTACGGAGTAGAGATCCACCGAAAATTGGTTTTTGCGGGAATCCACTTGGCTTTTGGGTTACGAAAGAACAAACATCATTCTATGCTTCATTTTAGAGATTTTTAGAAAATACAAATTAGATGAGTTCTGCCCTTTTTTTTTATCAACAGGTGACAGTTACAGGTCTAAGTATATTTTTCAATTCAATCGAATTCTTAATGCTAGGACTTAGATATCAATAATTTATACATATATATAAGCAGTAAAAATTCATAAAACATCATGAAATACCCAGCGAAGCGGGCGGGTAACAGCTAGTGTTATATAAATTTGTTTTTTGAAGGAAAAAGTCAATGATCATTTTTCTACTTCGTACGATATTGTTCTACAGTTACATTACTGTTTGTGTTGTTTTTGTAAATCTAACTGAATTTTGCCACATTATTTAACTCTTTGTACTTGGAGAAATTTAAATATCTGTTTTTACAACCACATCCAACAGTTTGTACATGATGTTAACCTCAAGTTTGAATTTAAAAATATCTTTTTGTGTCAAAGAGTACGTTTTGAAATTGATAATGAAATAACTTTTATATCATCCACACACACATATTTTTTTAGAACATTTATAAATCCCCGTGCATCACAAAGTATCTTACAGGGGCTTATAGAAGTAAGCATGAAGCACACACCACAAAGGAAGAAGGAATTTAAAGTCATGTGAAGGATTACAATACAAACATCCATGCCTTCTCCGGGATTCGAACCTAGGCCCTACGGCACCGCGCACACACATACAGTCAGCGTCACTAACCACTATACCGGATGGACGACCCACACACACATATTGAAAGTTAATTTTATCTCTTTAAAGTGAATCTCATGAATCTCATCTTATGAAGTGAAATGCTACGTGATTTGCATCATATTTAATTTTTTAATTTTATACATATAAACCTTCAAGTGAAATACTGTGATTTATTTCAGTTCCAACGTTAGCATACATCTTTGTTAACACGTGTAGTATATAGATGACGTGTTTTTTGTTGTAGTAATTCAGCAGCATATTTTTCTTCGTTATTTTTCGCAGAAGATATGTATCTGTTTTTTATTTGAATTTATTTATGCTGGTGTATATATATATTCGTCGAGAATGATATTCCATTTTTGTATCAGTTTTTTGTCAATGTCGTAACAAATGAAATATTTGCAAGAGGTTTTTGAACTTATTATTTTCAGTGACAAGATGCAAAGTTGTGTAATTAAGAGTTTCTCAATGAAAGAATGATTGTTACTAATAAGGTTGTTCTTTTTTTAGGCTTAATAACATTCCATAAAGAACATTTTCATCGTTTTAACAAAACTTGGTTATATAGGTAATAACCAGATACACAATTTGTAGAGTAATATGCCTGGTCTCTATTTTAAACATCAGTATTGAAATGAAAGAAATTTGAAGTATTACCCCAAAAAGGACATTTTGCAACGAACTTTCAAAAATATCCACAGCCAAAAGTTTTTGAAAAATCAAATTTTAATTTTAAGGAGATAAGATATGAAGTATTTTTGAAACAACATTTGATCTTTTCGCAGTACGAAAAAGTACAACCTATCGAAAAAAGTGGAATTAGAAAACTAAAATTTTTAAATAATATTCTTGTTTAAAAGAATAAAATATTAGATGAGCGAGCACTGTTTAGATCGAACGTCTTGGAACGGTTGGTGTAAAAGTTTTCAAGAAGGGCAGCAAACGATATCGAATCTCCATGAAAATGTCCGTTTACACATACCTCGTGAAACCAAAGCAACTTTAAAAAAGAATCCGTTGGGAAATATTAGAGCACCCATCGTAGAGTCTGGAGTTGTTACCCTCTGACTTCTAGGCCTTCAGGACACTTAAGACAGTAATACGTTTCTATTTGGACAATGAAGTGAAGGAAGCTGGACTGTGAACTTCCTCAAGAATCCACCATGTTCTTTCTTGAGTGAAGGCATAAATCTGCTGCCGAAACTATGGGACCCGTGTTACAACCCCCTTAGCGATTTTTCTAATAAAATCATTCTTTTGATTGAGCTTGTCCCCTTTTCATTTGGGGAACCCTTAAAAATTATAAAATAGTATTCATGACAGCAACTTAGCCCATAGAATTCGGTATGTTGAAATAAATCACCTGTGCCTACAGCCGAGGCTTCTTTGCCTTGACATTAACCTTGATAATATGTTTCGCACGAGTCCAATTCGACTGTACTGCTTGTAACTATCATCAGACCACAAAAGGAAACCCTTGTCGTCTAGGCCCCAATATCTAATTCAGTACATAGCCTACCATTCATTCCCAACTATACATCACTTTGCAGATACAGATTACCTCAATTCAAAGCTCACACGGGGACCTCTCCATACTCCAAACCCTATGATTAAAGTCTTAAAATATTCATTTGCGCAATCCACAATCGGGTTCCGCCGAGATCACTACATTCCCTCCCTCCCTACCTGACATTAGGTACTTCCACTGACCCCCTCAACTCCCTTATTACTCCCAGGTGGTTCCCTAGAAGTAAAGCCAATAAAGGAAAGTCCGTTGGGAGCATGGAAAATTGACTGGGGAGGGGTGGGGTGAAGAGAAGAAATAACAATCAAACGTTTGTGATGGCTCCAGAGTGTGTTATTTGTGTCAGTCACAATTACCTGTTCGGGGGGTTTCATTAAATATTAATTTTGGTGTAGTGGATGGAAGTGGATTTGGGGTAAGGTACACCTGAGGTGCTCTTAATGGCCCTTGCAAGCGAGGGTGTGAGGCTATATTTTGGGCGCTTCCTTAATTCGTCTGCTATACCCTGTCTGACTTTTTAAGTAATATGCATCTGATACGGAATTAAATTATATATATTGCACCCGAATTTTCCTCTGAACCGTCAAATATATTTCCTATAAATTCAAATTTTGTATTTTTTTTAATTTTATTTACAATTTAGCTTTTTTGCTTATTCTTATCAGAATAATAATTGAACTTTTTTTCAAGTTTACTAAAAATGAAATTATAGGAATCGTCTATTCAATCTTTGTTGTATGTATAACAATTTCTAATAATGAACTATAAATAAAAAAAAAAGCAAATTAGGAAAGATATATTAATCCGGATTATAACTTTAAACCCCTTCTCCCCAAATAAAATTAAAAAGCGAATCATACATAGGTACTCATCAAATTAAACTGCAAATTCAAGCTTTGGACTGGAAAGTAAGTTGAATAATCCAATACTAATTCTTCTCCCATTAGTTTGCTCTAAGCACATGAATTTCTCCATTAAATAGATAGAAAAAATATGTTTATAAAGGAAAAAAGAGGTTTTAAAAATCTGATGTAAAATTAAGTATATATAATATGATTCCAATTTATATATAATAAAATACTTTTATCAAATTTCTCTTATTTAGTGGTCGTGGTTGCAAATTTTATGACGGGGATTTTTTAAGTGGAACCAGAGTCGCGCGCGAAAATCCACCATTCTCCCATCATGCTCCAATACTCCGCCCGACATATTTTAATTTTGTCAATTTTTGGGGACAAAAGCATTAAAAATTATTTATTGAATAAATAATTAGCATTAATTAATAAAATTAATTATTTATAACAAATACTTGATTAAGTTTTACGTACTATATACATAGGATTATAATCAGTGAGGGGAAAAAATCGAGGGCTTTTGGGGGGGGGAGTCAGGACCCGGGTGTGCGCCATTTATATATATATATATATATATATATATATATAAGTAATTTATATAATATAATAAAAATTTATATTTATATAGTATATTATGTGTGAATTTACATGAATATGGTATAATAAAAATTAAGAGATAAAATTGCTTTATATATAGTATATATATAAAAAATATTAGTGCAGATTTAAAATCATTTCTGGCTCTGGGCGCAGAAGATCTACGAGCCCCCTTAGCGCTGGAGGGTCGAAATTTATAACCAGATAATATTTTGACACAGAAAGAGAGGGATTAAATTTGACCCTCGCTTCAGAAAATCATTTATTTTTAAAACAAAATAAACCATGTAAACATAAACTCATTTTTTTAAAAAAATTATTTAAAAAATTTTTTTGATAATATTCCTTAAGATATGTCTAGAGTTCAAAATCACTTTAATGATTAAATGGCTGCAATTCATTTGGTTGTACACAATTCTTTATATATAGAAACAAATTTAAAAAATTAGGTTTTTTAAGTTTAAATCTTTGGTATTAAAGCCCATCATCAGAAACGTCGGATCTTGCATCACTATAAATATCATGCGTTGTATAAAAATAATTATTCATCCCTCTCAGCAATTGATAAGAATGTATCAACTCCACACACTCTGCGCTATGTAAGATATTTAACCCCGAAAAATGTTCTTTTCCATAAACAACCCCGTTTATCCCAAATCAGCACCTACTTTTGCACACACTCCCGAAAATCCATCCTCCGTTTACGTTACGAGCGTAAACAACCGAAATACCTCGAGGTCTTCTTAATTTTATTTACTTTTTTTCACTCCCTTCCTTTAGAACGAACTTACTCTCACCCACGTACTTAAAGAAGGTTAAGAAGAAAATTATAAATAAAAACGGAATAGATAAAAAAAACGCGGAAAAGAAACTCGTCGCGTGGAAATGTTCGGCATCTTTTTTTCCATTTATTTTTTATTATTAATATTATTAAACTTGACGGAAAGAAGCGGCATCTTATCGTGAAGCTTCTTGAATAAACCAGTTTTATCGCTGAGTAGCCTGAGCTTGGTTCCGGAGAAAGGCGGCACTTGCAAAAAAGATGCATGAAGAGAGAGAGAGGGGGGATAAAGAGGTCAAACGGAATTTCCTTGAAAAAAAGTAAAACTAACCTGCTGTAAAAAGACTGACGGAGAGTAAGAGCTAGTAGAATGGTTAATGTATAGATACGCCCGAATTTAACTGAGAATTGTTTAATGCATACGCGCGCGCGCGGTACATTTTAAAAATATTTGTAGTGAAATCTGTATGAAGTTCATTAAAGATAAATACCATCAGTTGTTTGAACTTGTTTGAAGTACAGTCGGACCCCCGATTTAATGAACCCCTGTTTAACGAATTTCGCGATTTAACGAATATTTTCTTTCCCCGATAAAAATAAAGGCAAAAACTCCTGTTTAACGAATAATAAACCCCAATTCAACGAAATATTTCAACGGTTGAAAAGTTTTTTTATTAGCTTGTATTACAAAACAAGATATCAATCACTGGCACGGCCAAGTAATTTTAGCGCGTTTTTCACATGTTGTATTTTACAATAATGCCACTAAGGAACTTTTTACTAACAGAAAGTAGTGTGTGTGTACTATACTTTAAAACATTTTTTTTAAATTAAATTTTTTTTTAATTATTAAATTTAAAAATGATTCGGCTCATCTAGGGCACAAATGCGACCCAATGCCGAAAACCTGAGGTCAATCGGTTGCTTATTGGCTGAGAAAAAGGTACGACAAAATATGGAACGAAGACGAGGACGAAATTTGCGTCCTAAAAGCGCTTTTTTTACACTACGTGAAAAACGCGCTAAAAATGAATTTTTTAAAAATGATAGCCTTTTTTGTCCGTCAAACATTTTTAGCGCGTTTTCACGTAGTGCAAAAAAAGCGCTATCAGGACGCAAATTTCGTCTTCGTTTTCTTTCCATATTTTGTCGTACCTTTGTCTTAGCCAATAATTAACCGATTGACCTCGGGTTTTCGGCATTGGGTCGCATTTGTGCCCTAGATAAGCCGAATCATATTTAAATTTAATAATTTAATTTAAAAAAAATTTTTTTAAGTATAGTACTACTTTCTGTTAGTAAAAAGTTCATTAGTTGCATTATTGTAAAATACAACATGTGAAAAACGCGCTAAAATTACTTGGCCATGCCAATGATTGATATCTTGTTTAGTTATGGAGCTATTCTCTCTCTCTCTCTCTCTCTTACCCCCCCCCCTCCCCTCCCGTATCTGTAAAAGGATGCTTTTTCAACCTACCCGACCGATAGTATTGCTTTTTACTATTATCCAGTGTGAAGTGCCATTTATTTAAATGGCAACTTTATATAAATAACGATTGACTTTTAATATCGATAACAATATTATTTAATTTTTTGATATTATTAATTCTACAATTGATTGTGTCTGTTGCATAAATGAGAATCGAACATTTAATCCGTAAAGAAATGTTGCCATGCAGATCAAGTTTTTTTTAAAAAAAAGTTTTTCTTAAAATGAAATATAAAATATCGTGTATCGAAAATAACGTCTTAAAAACCTGTCCGCACAACTGATATGATCGAGTTATTCGATAACTTCGACCTTGTCTTTTGTTTATTAATTATTAAACTATCGATTGTCCTATTTATATTATAATCCGAGGTTAAAGCTATCGATAACATCTCGTTATTTTGTTTGAAACGTATCGAATTAGCTATCATTACCACTATCGATTGTCGAACTTTCGATACTTGAAAGTTTGCATGATTTACATGACTGTCCTGAGGAATAATTCGCAATAGGGATTTACATTTCTTTTATGATTATAAGTTCAGTTATACACACTGGCTCAAATATCATCTATATTGCTTCATTTTGACGCATATGAATCGGAATGATAAATTGAATTTTTCGGCATAAATCGAAAATCTATATGTCTAAAATTGAATGTTTGTATATATGAAATCACATCACTCCAACATCGTTCAACCGATCACTATGAAAATTGGCATGTATATGTATTTTTTGTGGAGAAGGTTTTTGTGCTATCCTCTTTGTTACAGCTCCCCACCAGGTGGCGCTACAGCAAAGCAACTTCTGCACCGTTGATTCATTCGCTAAGTTGCCAACAGGGTCGTCAAAATGATGCCAACTTGGCTCTATCGCCAACATTTCGCTATGTTTTTATTGAATCGCCGTTATAATGTAAGGAGTGTTGTTGCTTGCGAATATTACTTTTATTTTAAATAAATGCAACAGAATGTAATATTAACGTATTACACACATTCAGGTATAAATTATTTACACTATTTTAAGCGTTCATGATACAAAATTTGTAACAATGTGTTACTTTTGCTGAGTAGAGTTTAGCTTAGAGAGAGAGAAGAGGAAGGTGTTTTTTCAAAAATCGATTCATAAGAGAGTTACGAGGTGTTATAAATAATAAAAAAAAATCCTTTTTATCAGCTATTAGCCCTTCAGACTTTAAATTTAACAAATGTTGTTTTTTTTTGTTCAACTGGGATATGCAAAAAACTTTTTTTTTTTTTTTTGCAATTCGCGTAAAATAACTCATTAAAAACTTCTTTATCCTTCAATCCGTATTGCTGAATTTTTCAATTCACCCGTGCGAAGAACGGGTGTACCAGCTAGTATATTATTCATTCGCTAAGAAAAACAGTTTCAAGATTTAATGGTAACAACTATGTTTCCTAGATATAATTAAATTCATATCCTAAGAATCGGTCAAAAATTAATTATGATGCTGATCTATATTTCGTAGAGGAAATTGAAAATCCTTTTAAACTTGTATTCACAATGACCTGTGATATTCAATTCAGTGGCGTAATGATGAATATTAGCCCCCCCCCCTGCAGAAACAGGTTTGGGGCCCAAGCCAGATCTTACAAAGGGCGTCAGTCAGGCTATATGGCCCCCTGGAATCCTTCCCTATCCCACGATGTGGGGGTGTACGTTACGCCACTGATTCAATTCGAGATTAAAGTCGATCAATTTTACTTTAATTCGGGTTTTTTTTTTTGGTGGTCGCAGTTTTACTGGACTATGAAGTAAAAGTTAAGATGTAGAATATTTAATCATGTGTAGATTTTTTCTTTATTAGCACTCTTAAGGCGTCGGACGGCTATTATTGAAAATTTCGTGATTATGTACCACTGTCAAGGGATGTGGTTGACACCCCACTCTCCAAACTCCCACACCACGCCAACGTGATGATTTTGAACCTTTAACAGGTTAACATGCCCCTTTCCACGACGGATCGTTATGGGCTACAGAACTTGAAACCAAGACTGGACAGAAGATCAGTGGTTGTGTTCTGGAAATAAATTCGCTGGATTAGCGAGAAAATATTTTTTTTAAAATAATTTGTTTCGATTGAAATTTATTTTAAATCATCTGGAGGTTTCCAATTTAATAAAAGTTCCAATTAAAAGCTTACATGTGTTTTTTTACATGCAGACTAATTTTTAGTGTCAAGCTTAACGTTACATATTTTCGGTTAGTGCGCGTAAATAATATTCCATCGTAGAACAAAATCGATATTTAGAGAGAGGTCTCATCTATTGAGTTCTTTTGATATCAGATTTACGAAACAGATCTGAAAGCGCGAAATCTTGGAAAGGCTTGTAAAAATAAAAGTGACCTCACGAGAGTGTGGGTCATGCGCTGTCTTCCAGCTTTTACTCCTTCGATCCCTGGAAGCGTTCCTGTGAGAGGTTATTTTTTTATCTCCCGTGACCTCGGATAGGGTGAGAAGAGACGAAACTGAAACTAGTTCCGATTTTGTGGGATGGTTGATTGAACAGAAAATCCGTGTCGCGGTGAGGGTGATAGCATCAGTGTGTGGCGAAACTGTGCTACTGTCGGATGGAGAGAAAGTGATGTCACGGTACCTGAAATAAGAATGACACGTTTAGTGGTCTCTGAAATCGACCACTGTGTCGCCGACACCTGTATGTTTATCTTCTGGATGTTCTATCAGAGTTTTGCGACTAATTTTTTGATTCCAGAATTGAAGAAGGGCTCTCTATTTTCTGTGTTAAACTCTAATCCGTGTTGTTATTTTTTGTTTTTTTCACGCGAGTATGTTCACGTTGAATTATGTGAACTGAATTATGGACTACTTTTGTTAATGGATAGGATTATTTTGTTTGAATTAATGCTATTCTTGGGTAGCATATCCCCATCGGGCTCCACGAAATGCTATTAAATGTTTCATAAGAAATAAGGAGATTAACACGTCATAAAAGGGGGAGGGGGATTTCCGCTGATTTTTCTTTGGAATAGAAGTCGAACGTCTTCAGTGGGGTAAGCCAGTGCCTATTTAAGCTCATTTCGGGCCCTGGCCGTAGAAGATCTACAGGCCCCCTGGTCGCCGAAGATCTACAGGCTCCCTTGACACTGGCGGATCGAAATTTAGGGCTAGAAAATCTGGTTTAAGTCCAGCTCATCCGGGCCCCTGGATGCCCACCCCAAGTGCCCAATGGATAAACCGGAACTGGGGTAAACTGATGTAAATGTGTATGCATTAGTCACATGCAAAGAGTGTAGAATCATGAGGGTGGGGGGAGGGTGTTAAACGAGCTCTAGCGCTTTTTTTTATTTCTTCTTTTTCTTTATATATTAAAAGTTAAAATGCGGAAGTATGTTGGAAGACGAAGAATCCAGATAGTTAGTTCTACAGAGAGGGTGAAGATTCAGAATCTCACACAAATTTCAAAAGATAAAGAAGGCGGTACACAAAAAGGTTTGACATTACAATGAAAACTATATGGCCGTGGTACCCTAGTGGTTAGGGTCACGAATTCGTGGCTGGCGTATCACGAGTTCGAGTCCAGTGGAGACCCGCCATGCAAAGAGGCCAATGAACGTTAAACCTGTGGAGCTCAAAAAGTCCTTCCGTTGTCAATACAATCATCCTCATCACTTGACCTTGGTTCAAAATTACGAGATCCACCACCGATATCCTTAGTGTTGCTTTAGAAGGAAACATTAATAGACAATCCATTAGTTTTTTAAAGTATGGCTTAGGATGTTGGGCAGCGTTAAAAGAACCATTTGCAACACCCCCCTAAATTATTTTAGAAGTGGACCACCTTCCGTTCTGTACCTGTACTCATCAATACTTTATCGATCTCAACCGAACAATAAACGTTAAATATCCCATTTAAAGGTGGCACGGCACTGAGTCTTCAAGACTCTCATTTCAAAGCAACCCGCGTTATCAGTTCGTTACATCGCCATTCTGTTTTTTAATGGAGTCCCGCTTATTTCTTGCAATCGTAAAATCAGTGCAGTAGGTCTTTAAGGGAGAGAAAGCGATCTTGCGTTCCTCGCATGAAACTGGGATCCACTTTAACTCTCAGATCCTAAAGTGCCGATGTGCATTAAGTAGAGAGGAGTACACGATCCATTAAGGTGGCTTTTATGAAGCTCTTGCCTTTCTTTATCTCTGCCGCTATTATGGCCCGCATGTGCGCGCATATCTTTCGGGATAAGCATACATAAATAAGAAATGTGTTTAAAAAACATATACTGGTTGTTTGGAAAAAAAAGGGTCATGTGACATTTTACGTGTGTGGGAAGCGACAGTGTAGATGATGATGCTGGCTCTGAATAGGAATGAATTGAAGAAACTTGAAAACTAGAGGATTTTTTTTTATATCTTTGTTGGAAATGATCTTGAGGGAGTTAAAATTTTAATGCTAGTACAAAGCGAAAGAATGTATGTGTAATGGTGTGATTTTACCTCAACGTCTATACACTACCAACAAATTCTGTTTTCTCACTCGAACATTTTCTTACACAAGTTTGATTTATCACGAATTAAAATATAAAGTGTAATTCCTCCTTTTTTACACGAGTTTTTTTTAATTTAATGTTCAAATACATACATTTTTTTAACTGAATCATCATACACAATTCTATATTTCTATCATATACAGTCGACTCTCGATAATACGAAATTAAAGGGACCAATGAAAAACTTCGAATTATCAAGAGTTCGAATTACCAAAAGGGTAGGAAAAAACTCCCAAAATACACTAAAAGAAATTTTTTTCTTGCACATTTAAATTTGAAACTTTATTACTAAACAACAATTGTACATATGTATAAAAGTATTTTTAAAAAGTACATGTTATATATATATTAGTATAAATATATTATACAGTCCTGTATTAAAAGAATACATTCAATACATGCATACACAATTCTACGCATATCGTCTTCACAATAGCGGATCATCCTTTCTGAAAATATGTGCAGCAAGGCCATGAGTTAAACGAAAGATATGGACGGCTGACAACTGGTGAAGTTGGTCTATTGCCCACTTAAAGGAATAAAAACAATAAAAGTGTCTTTTCGCCTGAGGAACCAGAAAACACTAAGAAGGGGTAGGAGACAGATGGTCATCAAAGGAGCTACGTTACAGGAAAGACACGGAGATACAACACAACGCAAAACTTGTAAGCTCCAACCTGTTTATTACAGGGCTGCGCGTGATAGTGAGTGTTCGAATTGTCGAGAGTTTTATAAGATAGTTTCGCATTATAGCATGTTGTAGTCTGGCTAGTCTCAGATTTTACTTCGAAATATTGAAAGTACCAAAACGTATTGTTTTAGTTCGAAATATCAAGAGTTTTTCTAGGGACTGAGCATATACTTCGAATTATCGAAAGGTTCTTATTATCGAGAGTAGGCTGTATATACAAAGTCCAATGGCAAGTATAACATTCTAGGTAATTATAGAAAGACGTTAATTTAATAAACATTATTGTTGAATATTTGTTATGATTTAAAGCCATTGACCTTTTGTAACTCAAAAATTTAAATTTAATCTTTAATTCGAGTTTTCTAAATACTTGACTAAAAGTTGTTTCTTCGACCAGGAAATGTTTTGTTGGATTTCGTTGTGTATGTTCGTTTGTTTTCGTTGTTGGATGTGTAATCTAATTCGGATTTTTGTTACATAAATAGAATATAGCACCATAACATTCAAATAGTTTACGAATGAATTCAAAACATCAGGTAGAATGCGATATCATATACCACTTATACTTGAAGTATGGAATATGCGAATTCATTCATGAATTATTCTCCAATGAGTCAGCCTCACAGGAAACTCATTTTGACAATGCCTCTTACAACGCTTATTGTTAAAAACAAATTACAGTATGCTTTCTCGAATAGACAATCATTACATATCACGTGGAAAAGAAATTGACGTCAAATGATGAAATCCATTGTCATGTGGGGGGGGGGGAGTTTCTTGCACTCTTTTATTTGAAATTATCCAACTATTATCTGCCAAAATTACCAACAGTTATTCTTTTCTTAAGGTATCCGACTACTTGCGACAACTTTTTTTTTTAAATGGAAATATTGTGTTTTGTTGTTTTTAGATTTGTTTAGTACATTTTAAGAAAAATATGCAAAAATTAAGCAGAGAAAAATAAATTATATTATTACTAAAATGGGTAAAAATTGACAAAAAATAACATAAGCGCGGCACATTCTGTACCAAAAGTTTTTGAACAAATTTTCTATTTTTAAATTCTGATGTGTTGCTATGTTATTCAGTTTTCAAATGACTTTCAGGATAAGAGATTTTAATTTTCACAAAAACTAGAGCACTTTATCTTAGTTATATAAAATTGCTTAAGAAAACAGTGATTATATTCACATAAGGGACTGTAAATTTTGTAATAAAACAGTGATTGATAAATCTGACAGTTAAAACACTTCTGCTATTATACAGAACATACACAAAAAAATTTTAGTTAATTATTTTCAAAACTTTTTGAGCAATCGCTGTCCCCGTATGAGAATCTTAAAAACACACACATTTCGAGTAAAATGTGTTTTAAAGTATGACATCCTGCTTAAAGTAATGGCATCTGCTTTTACTAAAACACTTAGTTTTTATTCTAGGGAACGGAAAGTAATAAACTGGTATTTTTTTAACTTAATAAGATGGTCTAGAAAATAAAATCATAAAAAAAAGTTGTCAATATTTGGCAAAATTCACAATTTTAGGGTAGTCGTACACCTTAAAATGTTATTTAAACTAGAAAATTTAGGATTTTTAATCTGCATTTAAACACTAAAATTCCATGCGAATACTTCGCTAAGCAGATTTTCTACCACAACAAAATATTTCTTCTGAACAATATGGCAATGAATATGACTTGTTGTTAAGTTGCACCAATCAGATGAGCTCATCGCGATGTCGCAATCTGTTGAGAAACAATGACGTCATCAAGGTATTACAAAGCAACTACTAATTCCGCCGGTGTCAAGGCCATAAGTACGAGCCTAGAACGAGGTCGTTGGTATTTATCAAGTGGTATTTCCGATTGTTGCCACTTCGTTGTGCAGAAATATGTCATGAAAATATATCGTCAAGTCTTTGTTTATTTTATTTTACTTAAATACAGACTGTGTAAGATGGAAGATGGAGTGAAGAGATTCTAAATCCGATTTCGGCACCTGACATCTAATCTCATCTAAGAAACGTAATAAGTTAGCTAATTAAAAAGAATGCACTCAGCTCTTCTTGGACATGACTGGGCATATTTTTTGGGCAGAAATGTAGATAAGAACTGCGATGGTTTTTTGGAGTGTTTATTTCTATTCACTGGAATAAGATTAGAGTAATCGCCGTGTTGATAATAATTCATGTACATATTTTGGAGTATATAATATGTCAGGAGTTTTTAATACTGTTATTTTAATTATAAATGAAACAATATCCTAGTAATTTTCGTGCTCACATTATCCGTTTTTCATTTGTCCCCAGTGTACTTTAAAGAGGTCTCGAGGGTTGAAAATATAAACAATTTTCAAATAAATATAATTCATTGAAATTAGAACTAAATAATTCTAATCTTTCGCACATTGTTTATTAAGAAAAGAAATTTCAAGAGTACAAAATGTTCAAAATATAATAATAATTTAAAAATTATAATCATATGAAACTAAGAAACATTTCTGTGAGAGATATTAAGTAATTTTTACGTTGCGCGTGATATTTTCTAAAATAGTAGCCTTTGATGTATATAAAACTTTGTAGATTTATAAAATATATGTATCATACTCTCTTTTTTTACCCTGCCTAATTTGAGTATCATATGTATTTTGTATTTCAAAATATCTGTAAAGTATATTAAAACCTTTTACAAAAGGTTTTAAAAGTGTATTTTTTATATTTTTAAAAATATATATAATTTATTATTCTATTTATATAAAAATAGCTACATTGTAATAAGAATGCATTTAACTTTATAAATCAACTTATTGCTAGCAATTAAAGCTACTAATTTAGAAAATATCATGCGCAACGTAAAACTTAATATTTCTTATTTGCATATGCTTATGTGGCCGCGGTAGCCTAGGTCAAGGTATCGGATCGTGGCTGACATGTCATGAGGTTCGAGCCCAGTACCACTAAAGACCCGCCGTATAGAGGGGAGCGATGCACGTTAAATCTGTCGAGAGCTCAAACGTTTTGTTCCTTATTTTGTTGGGGGGGGGGGATACGCTCTTCGTTGTAGTCTATATTTTCTGAAATTCGTAACCCTTTTTCAATTAAACCGAGGCCTTCTGTCATTTCTCAACCGTCATCAGATCTTCTGATTGAACTGGGTCTAAAGACTCACGTTCTTGAATGTTTTACTCTTGCTCATGCATTTCTATGAGATCGTCCATTGTCAGCTCCTGTTTCTGGGAATCCAGCAGTTCTTTAACGGCGTTAATGTTCACTTCTAAATGTATTTGCCTGGCAAGATCGACAACTTCTTCAATCATATTACCAAGTTCATCAATTTTACCAATTTTTTCCCTCAAACAAAAGACGAATCGACGAGATTAAAAAATCGCGTAACTTCGGGTTCACGCAAGTCGAGGTAATACTGTACAATCAACCTTATCTGCAAGTTGGGTACAATGGTTGTGGGTGGCAAAGGGCAAGGTATTAGCTTAGATGCAATTCTCCCGTTCGCGGTTACGAATGGTCATGGCATCGTTGTCCAGCGATGTTTTAATTGTATTGCATGTTTGAGTCCAGCTTGTTCTTAAGACCCTTTGTTGCAGTAGGATTGACGCACTTCTATTTGCAACGTTAATGAATAGCCAAGCATTGAATAAATCCAACCATGATTAAACAAGACAAAGTCAGTTCATTCATCTTATTTTGTATAATAGTTTTGTTTTGCTTATTAAAGTAATATGGAAACCTTTCTATATATATATATATATTTTAAAAAATCATTTGATGGGTTTGATATAAGAGTTCTTCCCCTCAAAGCAATTAAGGAATACTGCATAAGTGCTTCATTATCTGTTTTTCTCCAATACCCTTCGCGTGTGTTTTATCTTCTTCCTCGTAAGGGCTCTGTGTTCGACCTATTTTGCTTAACGACTTTTTTAAATAGGTACCGTTAACGGGCTTTTTGTTTCCATCTGGAAAGGCTCAAACAATACTCCACAAATCTGCTTCTTTTTTTCTTCTAGAAGACAATGAAGCCTTTTTTATTTCTCTCCTTATATACGACTCTAGAGCTCTGTCCCTTAATAGTCACTGTCCTTTTGTTGGGTTGTTAATTTTTCTTCCGTGGAGAAGAAGAAAGGAGAGGTTATTTCATTTATTTATTTACTTCTTGGTTCTCTGTCCCTTCGTTGTGTGGTTCAGGTAGAATTTTATGGGTTGTTTTCATGCCAGAAGTTAATGGATTTTACTTGATTGGTGCATGCCAGTGGTGTGTCGCATTAATTTCGTTTCTAAGAGTTCTTTTTGAAATTAGGAGCGTACTTTAAAAGTTTTTTGGAGTTAGGTGTTGTGTTGAGGGTTGTTTTCAGGAATTGGGAGTAAATCTTTGGATTGTGTGCTAGCATCCAGCTGTTAGGTTCTTGTTTCTGCTCGTGAAGGAAATTAGTGTTGATAAAAACTGAGTAGAGTTTTGAAGTGATGCCAATTTTTTTCTCTTTTGAATATGTCTTCCAGAAATTCTATATTTGTTTTCACTTCTGATTAAAATACGGAATAAAACTTTATACTTTAAATCATGTTTGGGTATTTAATAAGCATTGTTTGGGGCCACATCCGAATCGTTTTTTAGTTCTGTGACGCTAGTTCAAAAAATGCATTCAAAAAGTAATTAAACACAGCATTTTTTTTTTTTAGAATTAAAAACTTTATTGATTTATATTTAATTTTAAACTTATTTCTTCAGTTTTTTCTCTTTAATTTCAGGGACACTTCAAGGCATAAGCCAATTGGGCCTGGGCTCAGGGCATCGACCTCGGGGAATCCTCCTCTTGCAGTTGAATCGGCTTCAATAAGACCATGACCGATTAATTTTAATCATCAAATGTTATTCTTGGCAATATTTTTGGAAAAACTGGGAAATTTGGAGCAATATTCCAACTGGCATAAGTGGCACGATTGCGTTATTGTGGCATGTCCATGTTTAGGCCTAAACCAGCGATTCTTAAACTGTAGTCCGAGGACAACCCCCTTCTAGGGCGTCCACGAAGGTTTCTCATTCAAAGTCCTTGTGGGAAAATTGGAAAATGTGCCATCCTAGACTAGATCACTAAATCGCCCCCAATGAAAAACTCAACTAGATCATGTATTTCGATCAAGAATATTAAATTCAGTTAGTATTTAATTGGTATTCTATAATATTTTTCCTGTGTTCTTAAAGAAGTTTTTAAAAAGTTTGTGTAGCGGCAGTCTTTGGATTATTCAGGTACCTCAATCATGTGTTTGGAATCGGGGAGGAGTGTTCAAAATTTTGGGGATCCACGATGACAGGCTGATACATAAAGGGGGGTCCTCAGCGACTTAAAGTTTAAGAGCCACTTGCCTAAGCCATACATCGTGTCTGCCACCAATAGCCATCAAGTTGCTGTACAGTGCGACGTTCATATAACTCTCTCGCCACTGTACACCATCTTTACTTATTTAGTTGAAAGGCAGCAGTCAGTTTGCGCCTAGATTTGTGAGATTGTCAGTCACGCACTTTTATTTGTTACAGTTTACCGTTAGTAGGCGTATTTGACAGCGTATGCTATATACTGTCTAGTTAAGGGTGGCAAGTAAAGCCTTTATTTGCATAGCCCAGTGTCTCAAAAAATCTCAAGGCATTGTTGTTTAGTATCCTTGAATAATTACGGTACTTTTAATCTATTGTTTATTGAATATCGAAGTTTTCTCTTTGGTAATATGTTGCAGAAAACTTCCTTCTTTTATTTTGAAAAATAGGATTAACTAGAGTTATCCGTTGGCTTAATTTTTGGCTTGTACATTTAATTTTTCTTTTTATGTGTGTGTAAAAGAAATTTTGTTTTTTTAGTTAGCATATTTTAAATTACAAATTTAAAATATAATGAGCAAACGTGTGTAATGGGTTAGAATGCTATAATTTGGGAGTTAATAGTTAAATAACATTCGGGAGAGTCATATGAGAATTACCAAAAATGTGCTGCCTTAATTTGATTGTTTTATTTGTTTTTTCACATATCCTTTTTTCATATAAAATGTATTTTATCTAGTTTCAGCTTTTTTACTTGCCGGTATAGAATGATATAATTCGAATGGAATTTACTTTTTTTTTATTGATCCTTAAATAAGCGAAAGAAAGTTCAGAAAAAATGGACTTGACGTAACATATCTCCCTCTTACTCTTTTTAAAATCCATAGTGTTGAGTTGTCGACAGGTTGGAAAAACCCTTTTCATGACACTCGCTACTGTTCGGAAGGGGTTGTGTGAAAAGAAGGGGCCTCCCCAAATCCAGTAGCGATCGATAACTTCAAGTGAGTGAGTTCCTCCCCCCATACCTCTTCTGGCATCGATCCGGCAGTTCCCGGACACACAAAAGAGAAATTTTCGAAAGGCTATTTTGCATCCCTCCCTGTGTCGCCATTTTGTCTGCCTTCCCCTCAGGAGCCGTGGGGGGGGGAGTGGCAATAAA
Organism: Trichonephila clavata; assembly: GCA_019973975.1. Lineage (NCBI taxonomy): Eukaryota > Metazoa > Arthropoda > Arachnida > Araneae > Nephilidae > Trichonephila > Trichonephila clavata. The sequence goes on from BMAO01030497.1 coordinate 19,040, forward strand.
ACGTGCCGTGATTTTATTTTTAATGCGTGTGTCGCCATCCCTAGCCCCTCGGGAGCACGAGAGAGATTTTTCCATCCCACACTTTGCGGGTTGTTCTTGGCGATAGTGAATATTTATATATATATACTCTTATGAATGATTTATTTTGTGTTTCACAGTGCCTTTATAATTCTTTCAAGAAATGTTGATTACAATCGATCCACTTTATGTCATTAAAAATAGACATAGACTAAAGAATTTTAGAAGTAAAGAAACAGGGATATTTTGCGCTGCGAATCTTGAATTTAAAACTCGACTGCACTGAAGACTTGTAGGCTTTAAATCCAGCTTTGACGTTTATGAACGAGACGATATGTCGCTTTGACGATATGTGATGTCACCCCATGCATCAAGCTTATTTGACCGAGGTTCTTCATTAAAAGCAACATATGTAGTTACTGCACGATATTAATTGAACAAATCGAAATTAAAAATGAACGGTTGGGGGGTATATTCGAAAGAAAATGACCCCAATAGAGATAACAAATTAAATATAAATAGTTCTTGGTTTCTCAGATTCATTGATTGTATAATTTGTGTGGCACTAGAAGTGTACAATATGCTGTTGACTAGAATTCTTGTTCAATATAAACTGATAAGAACGTCACTGACCACTTTATAAGTTCCTTCATATCTCACGGCCCACTATAACTTGTTTTGCAGTGCAATGGACATACATGTAGTAAGGTACTAACCGACAGCTAGTAAGTCTCGTGCTGAGGGTGATGCACGTAATATACTCGAAGCTCTCACTTTGGTGTAGTGGGGGATACTAGGCCAGCTCTCATCCTTGCCTTTTGTCCTTGGTTCAAAATAAGCGTCAATCATCATGCCTCATATAACTTTTATAGTTCATATCTCATATCCTGAGACGTCTTAAGACTCTTTGATGCCATTGACCCAGAAAAATCTTAAGGTTTTTTGAGGCCCTGGTCCCCTATGCAAAATTAAACTCTACCTGAGATCTTTAAAAGTAGACAGCATGCATTGTCAAATATTCGTTTAAACGGTATTTTAAAACAAAAGTGCACGACAAACAATCTCAGAAACCTAGGCACAAACCGGCTCGACCAATGGCCACTTTTCGACTAAATGAGTTGAATGATTGTTTATGGTATTAGGCCTAGACCTAAACATGGACAACGGCTATCACATATTAATACAGTCGTACCAGTTGATATGAAATTTGAAATTGTGTTTTTTGGAAAATGCGAACGGGAATAATATTTGACCATTTAAATTACCCGGATCATGAGATCTTATTAAGGCAGAGTCGAAAACGAAACGAGGTTCCCATTGTGGGTGAGGCTTGCCCATTTGGCCTATGCTTTAAGACGTCCTTGCTCTCCACATTTACTATATATGTAGATATAGTGATTACGATCCTCCCGTCTTTGAATAAGGAAAAGGAGACTTTGAAATGCTAGAATAATTTGCCTTGCGACTACGGTAACATCGGATCCTGTGGATTTAATTATACTCACTTTAAGAATTTCCCGATATCAGGTATAAAATGACCGCTATCATCCTAGGGTTTTTGGTAACTGAGTATTCATGATCACGAACTCTTGGCTGGTGTTGTTTCTTTCGAGTCACGTGATTTTGATACGCATTAAATATGTTATGAAGCTCAAAGCTATCACGTAAATATGGCGTGGAAATTTAGTGTATGTGTGTGGGGGGGGGAGAGCTCAGGTCACTTGACTTGGTTCAGAATTATGAGATAAATTGTCAATAGATGAATTATGATAGAATTATGAGATAGATTGCTGCTTCAGTGTGGATGGGGGCTGTTCGAAGAAAAACCAAATAAAGTTTTCTGATAGTGAGTGTTCTGAGGTATTGAAGTTACACTCGGAAAAATTTTACTGTTGTTCTTTTGGGAAAAATGGAAACTTTTTTAATATAATGACCAACCGGCGAATATCCCAACAAATTTCATGAACATGATGATCCTCCCGAAGGTGGCTGCAACGAATCACCTGAAATACTACCTTAAGAAAACATCAAAGTTCCAAAAAGATTTTCGAAGAAATTAAAATAAAGCCGTTGACTCCATCCCTAAAAATCAGTTCTCTTTCTTTTTGTGAAATACCACTGTGGAAAGGCGTTTAAGATTTGCATATTGGGAAACAGCTTAGGACCAGTTAGGGCTCTTTCGTACTTCTTTCTTCTAAATTCATTGCAACCACAAATTTGTTAAATATATGGATAAAAAAAAATGTACATCTACTTAGACGAGATCTGAAACAAATCGTTTGTTGGTTTTCAGTGGCGCAAACAAGGGACGGGGAAATCCCCCGTAGATCAACAAATTATTAATTTCGGTTTCGACACTCGGCGCTTTTGTCTAGGCGTTTTTTAGAATGTAACCCCTCCCATAAGAGGTTTGTGTACACCACCAGTGGCGTAACGGAGAATATTAGCCCCCCCCCCCTGCAAAGTCAGGTTTTGGGTCCCAAGCCGGTTATTACAAGGGATTGAAAACCGTAACATAACAGGTTTTGGGTCCCCTAGATTACTTTCCCCCTCCCCCATGATGCGGGTGTGTACGTTACGCTACTGTACACACCACTGCTGATCTTAGACGAATTTTAAACTGAATTATATTGTGTTATGTAAATTTTTGTTTTTATGCACTTCTTTTCAGAATTATTCTCAAGAATATTCGAGGAATTTTTTCTGTTCATTCTGAAAATTAATTCTACTTGGAGTTTGTCAAAAAAAATATTTAAAAAAAACAACACTTTTATAGAAACAAATTTCTTGGGGAAATAGTTTTGTTTTGGATCAGTTTCAGTGAAGATGGCTTAAAATATTTTTAAAGTTCAATGTATGGGTACTCAAGATTTTAATACTGTGCAACAGTACTTTTCATACTCTCAATGCTAGCGACCCAATTTTCAATCATAATTTTCATAGTGCCCCACTCCATGCAATAATGATGTATTGAACGCAATAACAATGTACTTTGACGTAAAGTTACAATATGGCTTTAATTATAAACTGCACAAATTAACTAAGATAAATATTAAATTTTGCATATATTTTTGTGTATGACAAGCCCATGGGGTCACTGTTAATTATTAAACTTGTTCTTTACTTAGTAATAATGAATTAATGATTATATACATTGTGCAATACTGATATATTTATAAGTATATTATGTCATTGTAAATGTACATTTTTTATTATCTCTGAAAGTATTTTGATTTGAGCAAATTAATTAATAACAATTATTCGATGTGCTCACGCCCCCCTGGTTGGATTATCATGCCCACCTAGAGGAGCGCGCCCCACAGTTTGAGAAACACTGCTGTGCAAGTTAATAAAAATTTTAACATCTTTTGAAATGTATTATTTGTTCGCAAACAGCTATTGCTTCTAACGTATTACGCATAAGGTCGCAAAATCGAATTTATGTATCATACACAATGAAATTAAATGAAAATGTGTGTGTGTATTCTTAGTTGTTTAGCGACATTTCTCGAGGGATTTAATTGTTAATATATAATAAACAACCTGAAAGAGTTGTTAAACAAAAGCTCATGTACAATCAACGAAATTACAAGTCAATTAAATACAATTGATTCCACCAATAAAAGAACTGCAAAACGACTGCAATAATTACTCGGCACACTCCCCATAAATCAAAATTTATTACAATTTCGTGTTGTTTCGAACTCGTATTGTTACATCCAGAGTAATTATTGCTCTCTCTCTTCAAGTCTAAAAGCAATAAATTCGACTCGGATTGGTTGCGTTTCGTCCGAGCATGCGCAGCAGTGCAATGAAATCTGTCTCGATGGCTGTCGTACGCAGACAACAAATGGATTAACAATAACTATAATCTGAAACTTTGGAGTGAAACACACTTGTGTTCTCATTGTCTCTCTCGACAGGTCTGTCAATATCAGAGTGGGAGTGACGGGCAGTTGTGGATGCAGCTGCCACGCGCTTGCAGCGTGCGCTGCCATTTTGCTTTTTTTTTTGCCCGTCTTTGTTTGGGAAGAGAAGTCTTTTTTTAACCCTCCATTTATAGTTTTTTTAATTGCCGGCTACTGTAAAGGAAGCGATATGGCTCTAGAAAGAACACATATCGTGTAATAAAGTAAACAAATAAAAAGTTGAAGTGAAAGTGTTTATTACGCTGCGCAGTTTTTTCAATGGAGCTTTTAGAATAAATACATAAATAATGGCAAAAAAAAAAAAATGTAAGTTTTTTTTACACGAAGATTAAAGTAAAAATGAAACATGTTTGCACTTGCAATAAACAAAGAAAAATTTATTGTATTTGAGAGAATGAGTGTTCCGAAAAAAAATCGTATTTTCTGCGTGCTTGTGGGAAAAAAATTTGTTGGAAATACCATCAAATGTTGAAGTTATATAAATTTAAGACTTTACGCCTACATTGATATATTACAGCATACGAGATGTAGCTTTTGTCTCAATATTATTGAATGTTTATTTTTGTAATAAAATAAAAGACACAACAATTATTAATTTCGAATCTTTACTTAAGTGGAATGAGAATACGAGTTTGCTTTACGCATTTAACAGAGCCTTCGTTTTCACTGAATGGCATTCATTCAGTGGCGTAACGAAGAATACTAGGGGCACCCCATATAAACTCAAGTTTTGGGCCCCAATCCCAAATGCGTGCATATCAGTCAGGCTTTGGACCCTCTAGAACACCTTGGCCCCTCGCAATGTGAGGGTGTACGTTACGTCACTACATTCATTGCGTTAATACATTTTGCGCGCTATTTGTTCGTTTCCACAAGCAGTTAAAAAAAAAACATCCCATGAAAACAGTTTTCTGTGAAGAGTCTCGAAGCTTCTTATTTTACTTCGGTACCAAATCTGTAACACTGAATTTTCAGGAGTGGGAAGAAACATAATTTCACTGATTTTAATTTAACATTTGGTGGGTGGACCAGCAAATTATCAAGCAAATAGCAGAACTTCCTATATTTCCTAGATATTGTTTCATCAATAACTACCAAACATTCTGTTATGTTTTGTGTCATCAGTGACTTTTTATTATGAATATTAAAGGTCCGATAAAGCTTTAGGATTGATGTGTTTGAAACAGCTTGGGTTTTATGACCTTTCCAGTTAAAATCGCGTGTTAAAACATTTCTTCCTTGTTATAATAGAATATAGCTGTGAGACGTTCTCCTTGGAAATATAGAGTTTTATAAGGCGAAATTCGATAAAATAGCTGTTTCATCAGCTTTGTAGAGGTTTTCAGCTTCATTTTCTTTACAAATTCATTTAGTTCTTTTTCTCTCATGTGTTGCATACAAATAGACTTTGAAGTAATATTATGTCTTTGCTTAAAATTTGTCTAACCAACCATTTAATACTTCTAAATCATAAAGTCCCATAATCATATAGTCAGTTTCTTTCTAAATTCTACAGTCCTGGAATGTTCATTTGAAATAATAATTAATTACATTGTTATTTTATCATTTAGCGCATGACTTACTTGGTTTTTAATTGCTGTAATACCTCGACTTCACGAATTCGGAGTTACGCGATTTTCAAGTCTGGTAGATTCGTCTTCTTTTTTTTCCCCATAATTAATACTCAAGTGGAGTCATTGCCAAAGCCTAATGAAATTGGCAATTTGATTGAAGAAATTATCGACCTTGCCAGGCAAATTTATTCAGAAGTGGATAGCGATGACGTTCAAGAACTGCTGTATCCCTACACAATCAGGAGCTTACAATTGATGAATTCATAGAAATTCATGAGTAAGAGCAAGACATTGAAGAACTTGAGTCTGTGGACCCATTTTAATTAGAAGATCGAATGACGATTGGGTGATTTGACAGGCCTCAGTTTAATTGAAAAAGAATTACAAATTTTAGAAAATACATACTCCAACGAAGAGTGTATTTTTCCTACAAAACAAGGAATGAAAAACTATTAACATGCTACTTGGAAATTTTGCGGCAGAAAAAAAAATATTTGAGCCAGCGCACTACTTGTCAGATTTTATGACACCTACATCAAAATCTCTTCAGTTTGCGATTTTTCGTTTATGTTACCAAAGTTTTTTTTCACGTTTTTTTTAATTATTATTTTCTTTCGTCTTCAGCTTCAGCTAAAAATAATTTACATGTATTTATATGCGGAATTATACCCCGACTCACGCGGTTATCAATCAGTCCCACCTATCGCATAAATTCGGGGTATTGTATTTCAAGTTTCTTCCCTAAAACTCTGTAACTTCCAATTTCTGCTACATTTTTGTTTTAATACTAATGTCTTTTTTTCCCTTTCAAGTCATGCTGGATAACGTGTGTTAAAATAAAAGATGTATACAAAATTAGACCTCTTTTGCACCCCAGTTCTAGCAAGAACCAAGAATGGTTGAAAATTTTAATTCTCTCCATATTGTATAGTAATAAATTAAAAGTAAAAAAACTTTTTTAATAACTAGCTTTTATTTAAACGTGCTAAAAAGAATAAAATAAATTTTTCTTTAAAACTTTCTTTACTATCAACTTATAACGTCATTACACAATTTATATGGTATAAAAGCTTTTCGCGAGATTTACCTCTGCAGATAAACAAGTAAATTAAATAACTTGATCTGATTTATTTTAATTTTTAAAAATTTCAAACTAAGTAAATAAGAGTACTTTAATCTCGCGACGAGCTTTTATATCATATAAAATGTATAATGACGGAAAAAGTTGATAGTAAAAAAAGTTTTAAAGAAAAATTTATTTTATTCTTTTTAGCACGTTTAAATAAAAGCTTGTTATTAAAAAAGTTTTTTTACTTTTAATTTATTTTTCACTTTTTAGTTATCACTGAACAGGTTTCTCAGTCTATTCATTTCATTCAATGCATCATTGTTGCTAGGTGTTTGCCGGTTATTTTCGAACAGTCTTAACTAAATGAATTCTCGCAAAAAGGTACTAGACGAAAAACACAATTTTTTTCTTAAATCCGTAATTTTTAAGCAATTTTTTCAATCCTCGTACAGATCTTGGTATTGTCTTAGACACGAAAAAAAGTTTTATGAGATTTTCTTCATAAATGACGAAGTTATTATAAATGTTTAATTAAAATTTTGAGTGTTTTTTGAAAAATCGTAAGAAAAAAAGTTTTCTGCATTTTATTTTTTAAATGACTGATTCTTAAAAAGCAAAGCATGAGCTGTTTTAGTACCGAATGTCGATTCATTTAAACAAAATAATTTATGCGCAACGATTTAGACAATATTTTCAGAAAACGCATCGATTTTGACTTATTTTTAAAAAAATTCCTAAGAAATACAAATATTATGATTTTGTAAAAAACATTACACCGTATCGGGTCGAAATAAATGATCTTTCCGATTCTGTAATTATTTTTTGTCTGAGTTTCCCAGATTAAAGTTAGATAAATTTTTTCAAGAATTTCTTACAATGCTCCATCTCAGTTTAACTTGGCAGCGTTGAGAAAAGTATACAATGTACCAATCTACTTGGAAAATAGCTCTACTTTTTTTTGTTTTGAATTTAAATCCAAGAAAATAGAAATTTGTAAAAAATTGCATACGTTGTAGAAATTAGATTATTTTTACTTTGTAGAAATGTAATTATTTTTTAGACAAAGTTAATTAATACAGTCAATAGCGCAACGTTACGAAATTCCAGTTTGGCTGAAAACCGATTTTCAACGCCAACTTTTGTCATTGTTGTAACAATAACATTATTACAACAATGCAGACATATCGAAGTTGGCGCCCAAAACTAGTTTCACGTTTTTAATTAACATATTTTTAAGTAATTGCAATATCGGAATATAAAGGGTCAAAACATGCATTGTCATCCAAACTAAACGTGTATACAAAATTTCAGCTCAATGCGATGAAGATATCAGCTTCAAAATTGAGTTGCAAGATTCCACCCGAACAAATTACATACATACACACATACATTGTAAGTTAAATAAAAGCTTTTAAAAAATACTTATGGCTTCACAGCTGGTCCATTTACCTCAATACCTATTGTTTCCCTTCGATCCTTACCTTGAATTATTTGTCATACAGTTTGCCAAGGTACAGAAATCAATTAAAATTTGAAATTTGTGAATAATTATGTATGCTAAATATTTAGTCAAGTTCAGTTTTCTAAAGTAGTATATTTCTAATATAAGTCTGAAAGAAAAAGGCGCGCCTCCACGACGCGCAATCCCTTCATTCGTCTATAAATCGAGGCGCCGAACTTAAGTGTTGTACTTTTTTTTTTTCTTGGATTTTTCTCTAGCGGTTACATTGATTTATTATATATTTATTATGCGGTTGATAGGATTTACGACAAAATAAATGTAATTTGAAAAAAAGAGCATTTAAAATAGAATGAATGGTAAGATAGCATTTCCCTGAGTTCTAATTCGCCTTTTTTTACATCAAGAGATTGCTGACAAAATGCGCGTTTCTATTTTTATGTATTTCTCCACCACTTTCTTACTTTAAAATTTTTTTCAGTGTCCCGAAAATACTTTTTCTTTAAAAAAGGTAAATACATTAAAGTCTCTATTAAAGGGATCGAGAAATACAGATTTATCTCTTTATTGTATTTGCCCCGTTCACGTGCTTTTTCTTTAAATTTTACAAACATTTAACACGACTTGTCCATTATAACCAGTCAATAGCTATTTTTAAATAAAGCATATATTATAATTCACGTTATAGTTCTTATTTTTAGTAGCTCTAGTTCTTGTTGAATGTATGGCAGAAAATTAATCTACGCGCTAAAATTTTGATGCAAAAAAAAAAAAAAAACTTTGGTGAATTTTCTAGTTAAAATTTTTTGGTTTTAAACTATTCCAATATTTCTATTTTCTTACATATTTTACTATTTTTCATTAATTTTTGATAAATGTTAATTTTTTTTGTTTTGTTTTAAAACTATTTTCACAGAAGTGAATTAATTCTTATCTTGCTGAAATGTTTCTCTCGCAGCAGCACTTTCGAGAAACCACAATTAACAGGTATCCCTGTGCTTGATTACGACATAGAGGGAGAGAGATGATTGGCCTACCCGATTCTTCATTGAGATTTATAGCTGTTATTTTTCACTGCATTTATTATTTACAAGATAACAATCCAGCCTCGTCCCTCACTTGTTGACGGAGGTCAGGAGTCACGAAGGGGCGAATCAAGCCATCAGACAATAGGAAATGTTCTCCCGACGGGCTTCCGTTTGCGGGGGTGGAGTGGATGACGTCATTCCGAGTGGTTTTTCGTTGATGATTGAGTAGGAGGGGTCCGCCGCGTTCGCTTTTCATAATTTTTAAGCTGTCCATCACTGGACGGGAGTGTCAGGGGTTTGTTTGCATAAAACCACAGTTCATCGTCCGGAAATGGGTGAGATATTTTAAATATTTCATGGGAAGTTAAATCGCTATGTTATTAGTTTTAACATTGTTCGGTGGCTTATTTTGCCTTGAGGTATCTTATTTGTGTTTGAGAAATTGAGTAGTTTTTAAAATTAGTTTATATATATAAAATATATATATATAAACTAATTTTAAAGCTACTCAATTTCTGAAACACAAATATATATATTAATTAGTATTTTTTGAAGCTTCCGTTCTTCGTTTGCTAACCTCTTAATATTTAATGAATTGTTCCGATTATTCCATCTTAGTTAAAATAAATTTTCTTTATTCAATATTCCAATTACTCGAAAGAAATTCTTGTACCATAAATACATTTAAAACTAATGAACAGTTAAAAAAGTATTTTATTAAAAGAATTCTTTTTCATCGATTTGTTTCATTTCAAATGATAAAAATGGAAGGTAGGTAGAGCAATTATTATGTCATTATGGATTCGAATAGGCTAAACTCATGACGTCATACTCAGATGATAGCTGCAACCACGTATTTCCTGCTATTCAGTTCATGTTCTTTGCTATTGTCCACTATTGCTTTTTGCAGAAACTATGTTTTTGAAAGTTTCTGCTAAAAAATCTAAGTAAGTTTAAAAGTTTGTAAACTTTTTTTTTTCTTTTGAAATATCTTCGTACCTTTTCTTTTTTTTTTCTACATTCATCGAAAATAATTACGCACATAAGTAAAATTAAAATACACT
>BMAO01030498.1:0-20770 GCA_019973975.1 Trichonephila clavata
AGTATGGGTTGAAGGAACTCAGGCTTATGAATAGGTTTCATAACTGGCAAATTAAAGTCTTGGTTCTTCAATGGATAAAATATTCATGTTGAATGAACTTACTAAAAGTTATGAAAATTTGAACTGATGAAATGATGCCAAGTTAAATCTGTTTTCTGTTTAAATTGATTTCGTCAATGATCATAAATATAATTTCTATGAATGACTGAACTTTATTCAAAATTTATCGATATGAAATTTAAGAATGAATTTCATAATGTAGGCAACAAATTTATATTTAATCTTTGATTTAAAATACATGCATTTATATAGGTTACAGTTGAAATAAAGCTTGATTTTAAAAGTAGGTGCATTTATTAAATGTATTTTATCTTTGAGATATTGATTGTTTTCTGTGTAAAATTTTCTATAAATCATAGGTGGCTCTGGCATGTATTTAATTTAAATTTAATCTTTATTATTAGATCCTGAATTTTTAATTTTAAATCATTAATCAAAAACATTGTCACTACTTTTATTTAACACAGTTATATTCACTACACATCTTACATCCAACAGATGTTAGAAAGCCCTTTATCTTTCTAATTAATTTGATTCACACCTTAAACTGCTTGAAACAATCTGATAATTCAAAGGAATGTTCATAAATACTTGTACTGTACAAAATTTAGAATTCATTTATTGATTTTAAAGAGTTTATACAAATTGTTTTATTTTCGATCGTACAGAATCTATATTGGTATTGGGAAAGGTATAGCTTGATCCAATTTGTCTTTAAAAGCTTTAGAAACAACTACTTTCAAAATGTTAAATTTTCACAAAATATGTATACTTAATCTGTGATAATTTTGTGGTTGGGGGAGGTAAATGAGAAAAACGTATTATACATTAAAGTTATTCATAAGGGTAAGTAGTATCAATATTTTTGTATTGGTATTTTTACCTTGCAGACCTAGTACATTCTGAAGTGGTTGGTATAACTTTATAAGGTGATACCACCACGCAAGTATTTAATGCTCAGTCATTCCCAAAGGGAGACACCCGAGCCTGATGATGCTTAAATTGTACTTAGGGAATTAATTTATATATAATTAAAGTGTCACAAAATACTTGTGTTAAAATCTATATGTATGAAATAGCTTCTCACCAAATCAATTATTCAATCCTGATCACTATAAAATTGGCAATGCGTATATATACATATACACACCGTTGTCCAAGAGTGCTAAGCATAAATCAAATGCGAAAACGGAGTAACATCTGTAAATTATTCCAAATTTTTGGTGGAGGCTGGATGAGAAGAAACACCGATTTTTATGCACAAATTTCAGTCGATCACGTCCTGCGCGAAACACCGGCGCATGTCGGAACGCGGAGAAACGATTCACGCAGCATAGGCAGTTCAGAAAGGTTGTGCAACTGCTGTGCGAAGGAACGTTGTTAACCATCAAACAAGGTGAACATAGCACAAGACGCCAATTGGACATACGATGAAAGGAAGAATTGCTGTTCTGGAATCTCACGATCACAAACCGAAGTGTTCTGAATTCTGAATGTGGACCAGTTCTTATCTCAAGAGATCAGGCAGAGGTTTTCGACAACCAGTATCAGGTCGACCAAGAGTCATAACCTCAAGACCGATATCTGCCAATAAACGTGGTGTCGAGGGTACTGCTAGAGTAATTGCCTGGCTCACAGGAATACGAATTTCGAGACAACGGTTGGTTAGTACCAATCATGTTGGCTTGTATGCCAGAAGACCAGCAGTTTGCATTCCCTCATTGCCTGGTATTACAAACGTGCTGTTTGAACTGAGTTTGAACATCAACATTGGAGTGTGGAGAGTGGGCCAATGTGATGTCTGCGACGATCCCGGTTTAGTCTGAGTAGTGATTCTCGGTGGGTAACGAGGCGGAGAATCGAATCCTTGCTATGCCTAGCTTTCAAACTGCTACTTTGGATAATAAATTAATTATTATCACTTTGATTTGGTTCCTTATTTTATAACCATTTTACCGCATTTGATTTACAGTTTTCTTATTCACAAAATTATCAATTATTCTTAATTTTGGACATCAGTGTATGTATTTTGTGGAGCAGCACGAAGAGTCCTCTTGTTGTGCCTCACCAGGTGGCGGCCACAACATATCGACTTTGCACCGTTCAATCAATCGTTGCCAACGTAAGCCAACGTGGCGCCAAAAATGATGCCAACTTAGCTCTATCGCCGACATTTCGCTATGTTTCCATTGAATCGCCATTATAATATAAGGAACAGCTTTACTTGCGAATATTAAAATTTTAACAAAATAAATACAACAGAAAGTAATATTGACGTATTTCACATCCCAGATATAAATTTACACTATTTTAAGTGTTCATTACTCAAAATTTGTTACAATGTGTTACTTATGCTGAGCAGAGAACAGCTTGGGAAGGTTTTTACAAAAATCGATCCACAAGAGTGTTACGGGGGCGTTTTAAATAAAATTTTAAAAAATTCTTTTTATCACCTATTAGGCCTTCAGTCTTCAAATTTAACAAATGGTTTTTTTTTGTTTGTTTTTGTTCAGCTGAGGTATGCAAAGAGGTTTGTTTGTTTAATTTGCAATTCACGTAAAATTAACTCATTAAAATCTTTATCCTTCAATTTGTATTGTTTAATTTTTCTCTTCACCCGTGCGAAGAATGGGTATACCAGCTAGTAATGATATATAAACGATTCTTCTATATAGAGTGTAAGCTTCTCAGACCTGATGCATATACGGCATCTGCTGAGTTTGGTCTATTTTAGCTTGTGAAAAGAGCTTCGGAGAAATGAACATTGTCTCATTCATCTCTTAAAGTGATTTTGAGCTCTAATGCGGTCAAATAAGGTAATTTCTCCGTAACATATCTAGCGAATATAATCTAGGTCAATCATTTAAATTCAGATAATATGTCCGCGTATTTGTAGAGTTACGCTGTGAAATGGAACAAAAAAAAATATTGATGCAGAACTGACATCTACCCAATACTGTATCCGACAGATTAATTAAGTATATATTAAATAAGCACAAGGTTTCTACTCAGACAGAAGTTGTAGTTCTGCGTAGAAAAGGTCAAGGTGCCAGAATACTAGCATCTGTTGTCAAATTGGCTGCACGTAATTGGTGGTGAGGGGCTGCCATTCGCTACACTAGTCATTGCGCTTAAAATATTTCCCTTTTAATATCTGAAAAACCAACTGCCCTTATCGGATGTGTTTTTTCTTTCATAAACAGAAAATCAGAATTCACTGCACTACATAAAAACAGAACATGAGGCTGAATAAAAACTTAATCCAGTGACGCTGTTGTCACTATCAATATTAAAGATGCGAAATAGTATAAGGCTGTCGTGCATGAAGCCAACTCACACTCTTCCTACTCGGCCATTTTCTTTATATGGGACTTGATGGGAAAGTGCAAGAAACCATCCCAAAATGTTGACGATTTATAATTCGTCTGTTAGATACAATTTTTAGGGGGGGGGGAATCCGTCGTACACCAACTGGCAGATGACAGTTTGCATCCCCACCACCGATTGAAAAGCTTACTATTCATTTTTTACTTTGTAATGATCAAACTTGAACAAATTATCTTATTCTGAATGTGTGTGTGACTGTAAAAGTTTCTAATTCTATAGTATTCATCCCATCCACCGATTTTGTTTTTATTAGTCAATTTCTTCGGGATGTATGGAATTTTGTGTTTGAGAGTTTATTTTTCTCTTTTTTAACCTAGCGATAAGATTAATAATTAAGCATTATAAACTAATATACGGCTATAAACTATATACATTATAAAATAATAAACTCAATACTGGTCGCGTAGTGATCGGAAATTTGGCCTTAAATGTTTCTGAAATTATTGAAAAGAATTGTGGGGAATTTCGAATTGAATGATTTTTTCTGACATGAGGATCCAAATATCTAAAAGTTTTGATATATTGCATTTCACACTTCTTTCGTTCATATATGTGATTAATATTAATTTAATAATATATTTTTATAATTTTATAGATGAAAAATATGTATGTGTGTTTAATGGTTAGAATTAGTTTTTATGGGTATATAATTAAAGATACCGTCTTTCAAAAACGTCGAGGAGAACATTTCATTTTGTTAAATGTTTAAACTGAATTTTGGAGAACTCAGCCTTAATTACCTCAAACACAATTTTATAAAATTCAGATTGTTTTTAAATTATAAAAAAAATCAAATATTTTTTTTAAATACCAGTAATGTTAAATACATAATATGGTGTCTAATATATGCCAATCAAATAAGTTATGAAATTGGAAAGTGAATTACCAATTTAAATACAATCCTTTGCATCTGATCGAGGTTCTAAATAGTGAGATACGTTATCAGTAACCCCTCATGGAAATATAGAGCAGGGTTTCACGAAATGTTGATTGAAGTCACACTTAGTTAAATAATTTGGGGGGGGGGGTGCAATATTTTTATCACAAACATAAAACAATAGCTTATTTTTGTGTTGATTGAAAATAATCTTTCCATTCTATTATGGAATATTGAAGTCAGAAAAAATATTAGTCAGTTTAATGTATTGTTTTAACATTTCAAAAATAATTCTCAAAGCGTATGAAATATTGTAAAAAACTAATAATAATTCATTCTTTTTATTCAGTTATTAATTCTCTAAAACTCACGAATAACAACTCAAAGCCATTTTTATTCTCACTCAAATCAAAACAAAACTCCACAGTTGCCATTAGCAATTTTAAGTTTCTAAAATACATCAAAAACATAGGTAATAATCAGCTAGAGGATCAACACTTGACACTTGTGAAAGATTTAACTCCTTAACAGTTATACTGATTATTTAAAGTATGTAATTTTAAAAAATGTTTTACAACAAATTTTAATGTTGTTAAAAAATTTGGGTTCATTGGCCGTTCTCATTTGAAATTACTCATTCAAACCATTTACCAAACGCTGAAGAAGCAAACGATAATCTGAACTGAAACGTGGATTTTCCAGACAGAAAAAAAAGGAGGGGGGGGGGGGGGGGTATTTGGGTCAAAACACAGAATTTTGAACATCAATAAAAATTTTAACTATCCTTTCAAAAAATTTCAAATTTATACATATTTATATACGAAGCAATATTTTCAACTGTAGCATTTATAAAATCGAAAAATAGCTAAATTCTGAACAGCGCTGAAGAAACGACGTTCTGCAATAATTAAGATTTAATCTAGATGTAATACTTTGTGTAAGAGTATATAAACAAAAATACTTCATTACCACGGAACAACTTTAATGAATGGTAAAATTATATTCTTATATATATATCAAAAAGTTATCTTCAAATAAATTTCCCTTATGATTAGTTATAAGCAAATATTTTAATTTGTATTTATTTCTTAATCATCAATAGTATTATTTGCGTATATTGTTTATATACAGGATGCTTACAAATTAGTTGCGCAAAAATAATGATTTACTGCATGTAATTTACAGGAAAAAATAGTACTTACATATTATTGCAACCTGTTGGCGACATTATATGAAACGAAGCACATGGTTGCCAATTCAGCGTGTACGACACATAGGAAATTGGGGTTACCAACGTGGCGAGTTATTAATAAAGTTGGCGTATGTTGTGATATTACGTAAGTACCGAAAAAGTTTAAGTACGTGTTGTTGTAAGGCAGCGAAATAGTCCAAATTTACCATTATCACAATTTTTTTGATGTGGCTTCCTTTCGTTTCTTTGCAAAAGTCATCAATAATTTCCCACAAATTTGTCAGCATGTTTCTGTCGATCAAATTAATTACTGGGTAAAATTTTGATTTTAGAAGGAATGGATGCAGGAAATGGCGGAGTTTAACACTTGATCCTTTACAAAACCTTACACCCACAAATCCTGCAGTGAAAGATTTTATGATCGTGGTGTCAACTAAATAACATTTCCACGACCACACACACACAATCCCAACTGGTACCTCAGCATTGAGGTAAAACGTAGCGTCATTGTGGTTGAGATATGGCGCGCCATCCTGTTGGAAAAAAGTCAACTCCTGGCATTTATTCTTTAAAGATTGGCATAAGGAATATCGGTACTTACAAATAAATCAATAATTTTTTGATAGTAAGTGTCAGTGGAATTAGAATATAGCACAAATAAAATTATGTTACGAATATTATTAATTGGAAAAAAAATTTTAAGTGCAATTTTTTAGGAAGAACCGAAAAAAAAATGACATATTTTCAAAACATTCTTCTTTTATGAAAAATACTTCTATAATAATATGTTGCCTTTTTTCTATATAATGCTAGAACTCGTTCTCTTTTAAACAGGGGATGTGAACTGGGATTTTTAAAAATTCACATTATTTTCAGAGTTGCGATCAAATGAAATAACGGGTATTTTTCGTTAAAACTTTTCTGCTCTGTTTGATATGTTAAAATAGGAATAAGTATTTCAAAGATCATAATTCAGCCCCTGTATAGAAGTCCTACCTGTGTGTAGGCAACATATTATTACAGCACTTTTAATAAAAGGGGAATGTTTTGAAAGTTTGTCATTCTTTCTTCCCTTTTCGCCAAATATAACATTGAGTTAATTTTTTTTTTTTTGGTAATAATATTTTTAAAACAATTTTATATGTATATTCTAATTTAAACTGACTAAATATCAAAAAAATTATTCATTTATGCACTATTTCAAAATCATGGTTCCGAACGTAGTCGCTACTATCTGAATGAATCACATAATTAGAATTGACCTGTACTGCAATAGACAATTTATTATTATTTGTTTTATATCTTTTGTATAAAATCTGAGAAACTATCTCCCTGGATATCTATATATATATATAAATGGATGTTTGTATATTTGACCTCACTTCACTCCAACACCGTTCAACCGATCACTATGAAAATTGGCATGTATATGTATATTTTTCTGGACAAGGTTTTTGTGCTATCCTCTTTGTTGCAGCTCCCCACCAGGTGGAGCTACAGCATATCAACTTCTGCACCGTTCAATCAATCGCCAAGTTGCCAACATGGTCGTCAAAAATGATGCCAACATTTCGCTATGTTTCCATTGAATCGCCGTTATAATGTAAAGAAAGGGCGTTGCTTGCGAATATCAGTGCCGGTTTATCCATTGGGCGCTTGCGGCGGGCACCCAGGGGCCCGGATAAGTTGGACTTAACCAGATTTTCTGTTTATAAATTTCGATCCTCCAGTACCAAGGGGGCGTAGATCTTCTGCGCTCAGGGCCCGAAATGAGCCTAAACCGGCACTGGCGAATATTGCAATTTTAACATAAAATAAATACAATAGAAAGTAATATTAACGTTTACACATCCAGATATAAATCTTTTACACTATTTTAAGCGTTCAGTACACAACATTTATAACATTGTGTTACTTTTGAAAAGCAGAAATCAGCTTATGAAGGTGTTTTCAAAAATCGACCCACAAGAGAGTAACAGGGCGTTATAAATGAAAAAAAAATCATTTTTTATCAGCTATTAGATCTACAGACTTAACATTTAACAAATATGTTTTTTTTTTTTTGTTCAACTGAGATATGAAAAAATTTTTTGCTTTTGTTGTTTAATTTGCAATTCACGTAAAATTAACTCATTAAAAATTTCTTTATCCCTCAATCTATATTGTTTAATTTTTCAATTCACCCGTGCGAAGAACGAATATATAGTATGTCATAATCATGTTAGTTTTCTTTCTTTTTTTTATTTAACCTTTATATTCACAGAAGTTAGTATTGTGTTAAGAAAAATGAAATATCAAATTTGCGACCTTGTCCAACTTGTGTGGAAATCCCTCAAGGTTTGAAAAAATTATCAGTTTGAGCTACTTCCATGACCGAAGTCACGTAAAAAAGAGCATGTTTGCTGAAAATGGAAATGACGTACGAATACAACAGATCAATTTTTTTTTTATGATATCGCAAATGAAATATATACACGCGTAACATGCTGAAGAATGTTTACATCTTCCAGCAAGTCATTTTACTTTACACTTCCGCTGAACGGAATCCCTTCTGTAAGCTTTGTTCGATTAGCTATCATTCAACGCAATAGTACTCTAATAGCACTTAGAAATTCGAAGATTCTTATCGATTGGCGCGAAAGATTATTTATTGGAACTAGTGATCAAATTTCACTTATGCTGAAATATGCGTATTCCAAGAACTGAAGAATGTTCTTTCTTATTAAATGAAAGAAAATCAAGATAAATCACACAGAGATCGTAACGTTTACTTGTGAAATCTAGTTCACATCATTCACAAAAATACCATTTTAAAGGATAAACATATTCAAATAATGCTTCAAAAAAACCCGATTTGACCTATCTGTCGCTTGATCAACCTTTTGACCTAAACATCCTGATAATTTTTAAAGCGTTATCTCAAATTCTTGACCTGTGAACTTCTTGATCCTTATGAGCAATTTCGTTAAAAGTGATTTAAATTTCTCCTTCGCAGACTATTCTTGCTGGCAAACTGGTGACAATGTATCGTCCACTTCTGTGTACTGCCCTTTTGGTGGCATTTATCCATTGCAATGTCGCACAACAAAGTAAGATTTTCTTATCTGATTTATCTTAATATTGAACCACTTGCGTTTGAATTATATTGGTTTCATATTTTCTGCATATTCTTTTTGGATTATTTCACTTTTTTCAAATTAATAAAGTTTCAAAAGTAAATCGTCTTATTTCTCTCAATACAATTAACTCTGAATGCCAGGCGTGTGCTTTGAGTTTAAAAAATGAACAATACTAAAATTGAGAGGATTTTTCCATGGTTTAATTTACAAGATATTTAACTCGTTTACTTCATGTTAAGTGAAAAAGAAAATATGCAACTTTGATGTTCTTTTATAAAAATTTTACCAATATATAAAACGTTGAATTATGTTTCATTAAAAGTTTTTGTTATGAGTGTTCTAAATTATTTTGATAGAAATCTGTATTAATTTTACTCAAAATGAAAGTGAGTACACATGTTATTAAAAATTTGTATGGAATCGATTCATTTCGAAAAATAATTAAAAGTTAAGAATATTTTTTGTCAAAACAAAATTGTTTTGATATTATTTCATATATACCTTGCTTTTCACTAAAAAGTTTCCTTCATAAATACGAAATTTTTTTTAGAAAAAGGCAAAGTGTTTGAATTTACAGAACACCACATTTTGTGCTAATGCGTATTAGCGCATTTAAATTTAATTATGAATTGTATAAAACTGCCATTGTGATTATTGTGGAACGTAGTCATTAAGAAAATATAATTCATTATTCTGTATGTTTACTACCTTGGATTAAACCATTCTATCTAAACATCTCTAATTGTTTTAAATTTTTCAAAATGCTAAAAATATTCAAATGTTTGCAAATGATACTTCTCTGAAAACAAATGGCTTTCGATCGCCGCGGTCTCCTTATATGTATCAGTATGACGTCGTGGACCCCAAGATTTTGAACAACTCTCTCTGAATTAATATTCTTGATCGAAATACACGTTCTAGTAGAGTTTTTCATATAAGGCAATTTAGGGATTTAGCCTAGTATGGCACTTCTTTCAATTTTTCTTCGAAGACTTTCAGAATCTGTAAGAAAGGGAAATCTTCACATTAAATGAGAGACCTTTGAGGACCCCCGGTCCGTTGTGGTCCGTGGACCACAATTTAAAAACCGGTGGCGTATATGAATGTTGAATGTTTTTTAAAATAATTATTGGAATTAAATAATGCTATTTTTTCAAGTTATATTGTTGCTGATTTATACAGAATTCTTTTCAAATGGCGTTATATCTTGAACACAGTCGTATTCCCATTAACGTTGTTCTGTTCATACAAAATTGAATTTCGCTCTCATTTTTAGTACTAAATTTTCTTAGTTCATATTTAAAAAAATCAACCTGTATTGTTATTCAAAGGTACAATATCAAACTTTTTTCAACTATCCGAAAATCTATAAATACACTGCTGGTCACACAAAATGCAACACCAAAAAGGACCAGAGATATCACAGCGAAATTCATTTGGCAGATAACATGTTGTACAAGATCAAACGATTAAAATTACAGCCTCTTCTGACGTGTGGGTGATGACAAAATAAGTAGTGTAGTCACCATTGTTGGCTATAACCGCTGCCACACGCATCGGCATAGAATCAAGAGACTTTGGATGTATCCTTGGGGTATAGCAGTCCATGCGGATTCCACATATTGTCAAGGTTCATCTGGTGCAGCAGCAGGTGGTGTATCCCAGGTCAGTCGTTGTACAAGCATGGAAAACACGTTTTCGATTGGAGATAGATCGGTAGGACAAGCAGGCCAAGGAAGCAATTCAATCTAAAGGGTAAAGAAGAACTCTTGAACATTGCGTGCCACGTGTGATTGCGCTTTATCCTGTTAAAATATGGCTGATGGCAAGCGCTGAACGTATGGGAGAATTACAAGCTCCAACACCTTAGAGATGTAGCACTGGCTGTTCAGTGTACCGGCAATGAGTATTAGAGGGGCGGGGCAGTGAGATCCAATACTACCCCCAAACTATGATATCGAGTGCAGGGCCAATGAGGCGGTGCATAACGCGACAGTTTAGCAGCCTCTCACCACGGTGTTTCCAAACTCGAATCCGACCCTCATGATGTTGCAGGCAGAAGTGGGATTCGTCAGAAAAACAATATCGTTCCATTCCGTTGTCATGTCCACCGTTCATTGCACCATTGGAGGCGCAAACGCCTGTGGTTCCCAGTGAAGGGTAAACGAAGCAATGGATTCCTTGTGGACATTACACTCTGCTGCAAACGACGTCGAATGGTACAAGCGTTCACCGAATCATGCGTAACACACTGAATCTGTTGTGCTATGGTTCGTGATGTGGTTGCGCTATCCATCACTGCCATGCTCACAATCCTCCTGTCATAACGGGCAGTGGTGCAACGAGGTGGATGCGATCGACACCGTCGGTCCATCGTTTCCTCCTGCATCCAGCAATGACAGTTGCTTGGTTTTGTCCAATACGCTGACCTATTTCTCCGAAGGATAATCCCCAATCCCTATAGGCTACTATTCAAAAACTTGGTCAAAAATGTTCGATATCTTCTACGAGGCATAGGTAAACAGCTTACGCAAAAGAGAAAAAACGCATGAAAAAACAATTGCCATACTTCAAATCGACAATCTATTCTCCCCTTATATAGTGCTTTTTGGTGGCGCTGCGGTCGCCCGTGATATGCGTCTGCTCTATAATACTAATGATTTGCGTATTTCATCGCCGCCAACGCATAATGTAAATTTAACATGGTTTGCTTGCTTCTTTCAGGGTGTTGCATTTTGTATAGACAGCAATGTATTTAAACTGATTTCTGTACAAGAGAATGAAATTCTAATTATTTAAACATATGACCTATTAATGTAGATGCAGAAATTTTCTTTGAAAATATACTCTGCTATTTAACATAATATTTAAATATTAAACTATGTTTTAAACTGCGATTTATTTTTAAAGATGCATTTTTAGCTCGCAGTTAAAACGAAAAGTTAAATTGTAGAGTTTTTAAAATTATCATAGAGCCTAATGACAAGACAAACATTGTTATTGATTAATTACAGCTTGAAGGATATTGACAAGATATTTTTAGTTAGAAATATGTTCAAGATTATATCGGTGATTTATACGGAGATAAAAATCATAGATATCATTTTAATAGATATTACTTTTATTTATTTATCTAGGCTTCACGTACGGCTCAGTACATAAATCAACGTGAAAGGAATGCGATGGAATTTTTTAATAACTGTCATGTTTAGGTTTTCAGTAGCTTTATAGAAATATTTGGTATTAAAATTATTTAAACTGACACCAGAATCCCCATCTGTCTGCATTGAATTGTAATAAATCACACATTTTAACAGAATTAAAGACGGACACATACTCTAAGAATATTGTGGAGAAAGTAGCCGTAATACATCAAAAGATAGTTTTCAAGTTTTTCTAAGTAAATAATAGTGGAATAGTTGCTGTCTTCTTGATCATATAAAAATTATTTATGGGACGTCAGGAGTTTCCAAGAGAAAAATCAGTACTCACTGTACAATTTCTACAAACTATTTTAAGACTCCCAAGCCATTTAACTCTCCATCAGAACTCCAACTGGACTCTCTTTGACCTACTTCTCACTTTATATAGGACTTCTCAGCTGACGGGTGGAAAATGTTCGCCAAGTTATAAAAACTTCTTAACATGCGTAACTAAACTAAGAACGGTGCCCAATTTTTTCAAAATCAAGTAGTGTCAAGTCATTGCTCAAACACTGCGAACTGACGATATCACATCAATTTATGGCTATTCCATTGAAATTCATACTAAAACATGACATTTATAATTTAGCCATAGTCCCTATATTTATGAGAGGTTTCCCTACACTTGTTCGTTATATTTTTAAACATAATAGGAATTTACAAATTTAGTAACACTATCGAACTTCAGGGGTCAAAGGAATATTTAATTACGGAACTTACACACTGCATCTGGTATGAATAATCATTCACCAAAATGATGGACTAACATGGGTTAACTAACTCAGTTTAGAAAACATGCATTCATCGGATGCAAAAATAGCCAAATAACATCGAAATTCTGTCAAGTTTAAAATTGAAAGAAACGGTAATTAAATCTTTGAAGCAATAGAAAAAACATATTTTTACAACCAATTCTTTAAAGAAGCGAAAATTCGAGTTTTCATTCGACTAGAAGCGTTGTTGTCTTTTTAAAATTTACATTTGTTAAAATTAGCACTGTCAAATCAGATATACATCAACTAAACAGCTTTCTCCAAACGACATATTCTCTGGTACTAACTCCGGTTTAACTAACTCCGGTTTATCTAACTCCGGTTTCGTGGCTTTGATAGTCCAGGGGTTCGAGTCACGAACTTGTGGCCATTGAAGACCCGCCATGTAGTGGAGGTGTGACACGTTAAATCTAACGAGGCTCAAAATACTCCTGTTAGCGCGGTATGTAAGTTTGAAGAGTAGAGTCCCAACTCAGGCGTTGTTCTCTTCACTTCATCTTGGTTCAAATTTACAAGGTCTGTTGGCAATAGCTTTGTTTCCTGGGGAACCGGTCTATAGCTCTAAGCCAGGCGTTTCTAAAAACTGTGGGGCACCCCCCCCCTACGGGGGCGTGAAGACTCTACGAGGGGGCACAAGCACATTGAAAAATCGAAAAGAAAAGATTATTTTTTAAAAAAATATATTAATTTACTGAATAAACATAATACATTCTGACGTAATAAAAAATTAAAATAATATTTACTCTAATATAGTACACTTATAAATATGTCTGTAATGTGCGCAAAGTAATTTATAATTAATTTAACTATACTAACTTAAGAACAAGTTTAATAATTACCAGTGACCCCATGGGTTTGTCGTATGTAAAATTATATACAAAAATTATTTGTACAGTTTATAATTAATCTCTTAACTGCCGATTAAAAATTACACGATTCGCTCCCCAATGCCACCGTTTTCCACGCAGGCGAGCATTTGGGATTTATTAAGGGGGGGGGGGTGATAAATAAGAAAGCCCTCTGAAATAAGTAAATCCTTCGCAATTGCTGTCAAGATCCATTTATCGCATTCCACATGCCTTCGAAATAATTTTATGGATAGCAGCGTACAGAAAAGATCGTACTTCGGAAAGACGTATATATACGTCTGGAACAATTGACGCTTTGGCTGAGCGGGACATTTATATTCGTGGGAGGCACTTAAGAAAAAGTCGTATTGCAGCTTTAGTGTCAAAGTATAGTATTCTTGAATTCAATACATTGTTATTTGTATGGAAGGAGGGCGATGAAAATTATGTTAAATATTGAGTCGCAAATGTTGAAAGCTTGAGAAGCACTGTCTAAACTCCTTTCGGGTGATTTCAGTTCCCCTGGGTATTATTCCTGGGGTCTACTGATAGCCCTCACGTTGCTCCAAAATGAGACATTTATAAGCAATCTTTAAATCAGCTTGTCTATCTATTTGTTGGCATTGAAGTTACACATATTCTCTGAATCCTTTGGATGTAATATCCTTCCATATTTAATATCGAAGAATTAACGTAAGCAATGCAGTTGCACATCAAATGGTTTTGTCCCTTTGTCAGCCGTGAACCCTGTTCATACTAAAGAAAAACTAAACTCATCAGAGCAACATCAATTCACCATTTTATTCCAGAGAAATCTGTCTACTACATTCTTTTGGCTCCTTGCCAAAGACAAGATACACAAGCAGCTCGTTTAAACCATTACATCATTACGTCACCAATGAGTAATATAATAAATTCACCGCGTGACCCTGACACCTCCCCCCCCCCGAGAGTCATATTAGATCCGAAGATCAAATATGGCTAAAACAACCTAAGGGTCACACGTTACACCCACAAAAAAACACTGCTTAAGCACTATCTTAAGATTATACACTACATAAAAAACCAACACATTAAATTTTACACAAATATACTACTTAACTTAATCATCTAAAAATAAAGTTTAAAGTTCAATTATTCTTAAATTCTTCTAAAAGTTCTTATTTAACTACGGTTTACACTTACAGTCTGGATAGCGCATCTGCATTAACTAGTTTTGATCCTTTTATGTGACTTGCTTCAATGTCATGGCGTTGAATTGCCAACGTCCACCGCTGTAATCTCGGACATTGGGATGCAGCACTAGTAAGAAACACTAGGGGATTATGATCGGTTAGTAAGAATATCTTTGCTCCGCACAGTAAAGTTTCAAATCTTTTCAGAGCCCAAATAATAGCATACGCTTCCCTCTCAATTGTTGACCACTTTTGTTGGCTTGGATTCAGTTTCTGGCTCCCGAAAGCTATGGGATGAATGTTGTCTTCTCCATCCGACTGACCTAGACAACATCCGACCGCCGTCTGAGATGCATCCGTATGCAAGTAGTACGGTTTCTCTATGTCTGGGACTTGCAATTCTGTAATTCCACATAGTGCTGTCTTCAACTCCTTGAAAGCATTTTCAGCCTCCTTGCTCCATGGAATCTCATTAGGGACTTTCTTTTTCGTGAGCTCCGTCAATGGTAGAGCAATTTTTGCAAAGTTTGGAATATACTGTCTATAAAAATTGCATAATCCTAATGCACTTCTCAGTCGCTTCTTGGTCGTTGGTGCCTCTAAGTTCTGAATCGCTTTTATTCTTTCTTTGTCCGGTGAATGTCTACCTGAACCAATGACATGTCCTAAGTATTTAACTTGTTGTCTTGCAAACTCACACTTTCCTAAATTCACTGAGAAGTTAAAATGCTCCAATCTTTAGAAAACTTCTTCCAGATTATCTAAATGTTCTTCCCATGTATCAGAGAATACGGCTAAATCGTCGATATACGCGCATGCAAAGCCAGGTATAGTTTGGACCACTTTAGACATGGCTCTTTGGTAGGTTGCAGCAGCGTTTCTTAACCCAAATGGTAATACATTCCACTGGTACTGTCCTCGATGAGTACGGAAGGCTGTTAGATGTTTGCTGCTGTCTTCCATTGGTATAGACCAATATCCTTTCAACATATCTAGAACAGTAATAAATTTTTTCTTCCCTACTAAGAAATTCAACTCCATCATATTCTGCATTGGATATTCGTCCGGTATGGTAAGAGCATTCAAACTTCTGAAATCTATGCATAACCTAAGTGTTCCATCCTTTTTATGAACACATACTACTGGGTGTGCTATTTCACTTACAACAGGTTCAATCAGACCTAACTCTAACAATTCGTCTATCTGTACGTCTACTTTCCTCTTTAAGTTTTCCGGTATCTTATAAGTTTTGGGTTTCATCGTCTCCTCCTCAGCCTTCAGTTTTATCACGTGTTCACCAACTTTAGCTCTTTTTATTTTTCCAGAAAACAACCTTCTGTGTCGATGTAAAAGATCTTTTAGTTGATTTTGTTGCTTCTTAGATAAGTAATCCAACTTCACTCTGTCCAATGCTTCATCATTCTTCTCAGCAGCAGGAACTGTTGGCGTTTCATATATCTCACAAAATTCATCATCGATATCATAAACAACTCCAACCGTTTGAACTCTCGCTTTGTATTCTCTAATCTTGTTAACCTGCAGTAATCTTAAGTTACCTTCAGGCATCCGCAAATAATATGAATTTGCTTTTACTCTTTTAACAACTTTAACTGGACCTGTCCATCTAGAATATAGTTTATTCGTTGAATAAGGTATCAAAACAAGCACTTGATCCCCTGGTGCAAATTCTCGATGTTTCTTTTGCCTGTTATAATATTTAGCGTAGTTACCTTGTTGCACATCACTTGTTAACTTTGCCTCGCGGGTTGATACTTCTAACTTTTCTTTTAATTTTTTCAAATAACTCTCTACTGATCCCTTCATATTCAGAGGTAATAACGTGTTCCCAGTCCAAATTGACTTCAATATAGACAACGGACCTTTCGGCTCCCTTCCATACATTAACAGAAAAGGTGGTACACCGGTATTTGCATTGGGAACTTCCCGATAAGCCATAGTAAAAACGGTATATGCTATGCCAACATCTTCCTTCCTCTCTAATAATGTGATGCAACATGTTCTTGAGAGTCTGGTTCCATCTCTCAACTAACCCGTTTCCTTCTGGATGGTATGGTGTCGAAAAACGTGGGCAAGCTCCTAAAATCTTCAAAAACTCTTGCGTTAAACTTGCTGTAAAATTTGCCGCATTGTCCATTACGATCACTTCTGGAATGCCTGTTCTACTGAATATTTCGAGCAGTGCTTCACATGTACTCTTAGCCGTTAGTGACTTGAGCGGGACTGCTTCCGGCCATCTAGAATGCTGATCCATCAAACAAAGTATATATCTATGTCCCTGTGACGATACTGGATCTACAGGACCAATTAGATCAACGTTTACCACTTGGAATGGCAATTCAGGACGAGATACAGGTGTTATTGGAATTTTGTCAACCGAACGAATTACTTTTCTGCACTGACAACCATGACAAGAACTACAATATGCTTTAATCTCCTTCACCATTCCTGGCCAATAAAATGAAAACTTGATTCTCTGAATTGTTTTATGAGCTCCTAGATGTGCTCCGAACACTGAATCATGTGCAATTTCTCTAGTATCTTCCTCTACCTAATTTCAGGAATCACTAACTGTTTTATCCTATTTCCGCACAACAGCTCTTCATGGTACAGGATATCGTTTTCTATCTCATGTCCTCCTTTTTTTCGCTTAGCAAAATTCCATGCTTCTTGAAGAGTATCGCAACTCTTTTGCTGTTTCTTGAATTTCTCGGTGTTATTTTCATTCTCCTCATCATATTCTGTTATTGTTAGCTCCTGTTCTTCCTCCTCAGTATTTACACTTTCATCTAACAATTTTTTGGGGGAATCTGATCTTAAGTTTACAGCGGCTGTAAATCTGGGATTGTATATTCTCTCTTGTTCTAATAATGCTTCATAAGTTTCAGTATCTAATAATATATAAGCGTTCAGTCTGTCCACAGTTGCCACCACCGTTTTAATTACCGGCGTAATATACCCGTTCGTTACCAAACCAATATCCTCTTCTTTTAGTTCAGCCTTTAAACAATCACCAAATGCAGGTTGCAACAATATATATCCTTTGTAATCGACTTCCTTCCTTACTACACTGCTTTTAAACACGCTAATTTGTGCACCTGAATCTACTACAGCTTCATATTCTACTCCACCATAAGAAATTTTTACTATTTTAAGATCAGACATTTTTAATTGAACTACGCTGCATTTCTTATTCTCCATTAAAACTTCGCCATGAATCTCGCTGTGACTACTTTGCTTTCATCCTCAACTACTTTGACTTCTGCCACTTGCACTTCAGATACCTTTACCTCAGCAACTTTACCCTCGGTCTTTTCTCTCCCATCTTTCTTATCCCTGCAAAATCTCGCAAAATGTCCTACTCGTCCACAATTGAAACATGTAACTGGTTTTTGGAAAGAATTTCGCTTATCGTATCCACTGCGGTTGTTAGATTCTTGTCTATATCCTTCACTCAATGTATGACATCTTCTATTGAACGTGCCAGGCTTTTCCCGATAGGAATTTCTATACGGTTGAGACGAAGTAGCTTTAGTGGCCTGATTATATTGCCTTGCGTTTTCATAATCATCTAACTTCTCAGCAAGATCGTCAACTGTAACAATTCTACCCCATTCATCAATAAAATGTTGTTGTATATCCCTGGATACTTGTTCCTTCATCTGTTCTACAATGACAAGTTGTTTCAGACTGTCAAAATCGTAGATATTTAGTCCCGAAATCCACTCATTAAAATAGTTCGCCAACTCAAATCCAAAATCTCGCCAAGTGTACTCGGTCGATTTACAATGCCTCTTAAATTTTATTTTAAATGCTTCTGGGCTCAATTTAAATCTTTTTAATAACATACTTTTTATATGCTCATAGTCATTTGCCTTTTCCTCAGGTTCCCTGGCAATCAAATTCGCCATTTCTAACGGCAATAGTCCAACAAGATTCGTAACCCAGTCTTCTTCTTTAATATGAACTCTTCGTGCTTGTCTTTCAAACAGTATTAAGTAAAAACTTATATCACCTTCTTTAGGGTCAAAAGTACGCATTAATTTTTGCAATCCAACTGGAACGTGTTCTTGTATTCTTTCATTCTGAGAGTCCATCTCTCTCCTAAAACCATTATTCCTTATCGAAGCTTCTATCCTCAACTTTTCTAATTCATCTTCTCTTTCTTGACGCTTAATTTCATCTTCTCTTTCTTGACGCTTAATTTCATCTTCTCTTTCTTGACGCTTTATTTCATCTTCTCTTTCTTGACACTTTATTGCTTCTCTTTCACTTACTATTCTGTGCAGTAATTCTTTCGCGAACGCCTCTTCATACTCTTCACTTGCTAATATCATATTTTTTAAAGCAGAAACTTTCATTTCTTCCGTTACAGTTTCTCCTAATTCTTCCGCCAAACACTTCAAATCTACCTTCAAAGCTCTTCCTAAAAACGCCATTTTATCAACCGTTGGATATAACTGGAATTCACAATCTTCAAAACAGTTTCGATGTCGCCAAGCTTCACAACAGTTCGCAATTCTTATTCTTGAACCAATTCGAAATCCTCAATCTTCAAAACAGTTTTAAATCCTTAATCTTCGAAACGATTCGAAATCCATTTCGGTTTTCTCGCACAAATGTCAGCCATGAACCCTGTCCATACTAAAGAAAAACTAAACTCATCAATTCACCATTCTATTCCAGAGAAATCTGTCTACTACATTCTTTTGGCTCCTTGCCAAAGACAAGATACAACAAGCAGCTCGTTTAAACCATTTACATCATTACGTCACCAATGAGTAATATAATAAATTCACCGCGTGACCCTGACACCCTTCTTTTATAAATCAGTGAATGAATAGTTTTTTTTTTATTAATACGATTAAATAATATTTTTGTAATAATAGAAAGGAATGTTTTTTCTAGTGTTAATAAATTAAATACAAACTTTTTAAGAAATATCTTTCATGAAAATTTTCTTCCTTAGTTCAAATGCCAGAAGCTGGCGCTTTACTTCTCCCAGACGAGGAAATAAACACTCAAGTGCAGACAATACAAAAAAATCTCACTGAATTATGGAGTTACATCTTCGAATTGAGAAACGCGGTTTCTCAGCACCTTAACCATTTACGACAACACCAAGTTCAACTTGAAGATGTCGTTCATAGGATGATGCACTATCATGAAGGTAAGATATATTTCTCAGTAATGGTAATAAATTCTAAGCTCGGTTTGATTTTTCCAATTGTAACAATTCTCCAATGAATTTCAGTAGTAACAACTTTCTGTTAGTATTTTTTTTTGAGACTCTAGGTAGGTTCCTTGTGTTCCGACAAGTAACTAACACCAACGCTTACAAACGTAAGTCAAATACTCAGTCAATAGTGGTAGGAAGTTTCAAGTAGAAGGATACAGGCACAAATGGGAAACAAAAGGGAAAAAAGAAACAAGAATGGATGTGCAAATGCAATAAATACAGAACAAAATACAAGATTGCTCACATGCAAAAACGGAGACTTTTAGTAATTAAAATTATACAATGGTGAAGGTTTGGGAACACATGTGTGATCATAATAAGATTTTCAAAATACAAATACTAAAGCATACATACACACAAATACTTTTATACATATACATCAAACTAATATAATACATAGAAATACACGATATATACATACTACAGTAAATGCTTAGCAAATACACACACAAAAAAATGTCATCTAAATAATACTGGAATAAATGCTATTAATATATGCACAAAACGATGTAAAAGAAACTTGTGCTCTGAGCAAAGAGGAGAGGAGGAGAAGGCCGCTACGCTATATTGTTTTTGTTTGGGCATTCATGAGAGTACGTCTTTCGGGAAGTGAATTAAGTACAAGCAAATATCAAATGCTGACATCCTGGACTGTGTCACCGGAGCAAGAACATTGGTCAGTAGGCGACAAATTGAAGAGTTTCAGATAGGCTTTAAAGTTTCCATGCCCAAGTTAGAAACTGGTAAGTTTAAAATTGGGATGAAAACGTTTAGCCTTTAAACATATCTGAATAGAAGAATAAATCCTTGGTGATGTGCTTTATTCAGTAGATGTGTTGAAAATTCTTAAAACAAGTCTTACAATTTCTTTGAATTAAC
>BMAO01030499.1:0-78125 GCA_019973975.1 Trichonephila clavata
GGAATTTAATATCTGAAATGCGTAAATCTAATTTTTATAAAAAGCAGAAATTCGATTAAAAATTTCTCTATTGCTAGAATTAGATTTTTTAAAAGCATTATTATTATGAAAATGTCTATTAAGCATTCAGCATACAACCATTTGCAAATAATTGCATAATTACCCGAACTTTATCAACATAAACAATAATGAAATTCTTTGTAGTTCTACAATATGATGCTTAAGATTTTTGTAAATTAAATCACAATCAGTTTTATAGTTATTTTTCAGTAACTCTTTTAAAACATTGCATTTAAATTCATTAAAAGCTTCAATAGGAAAAGTGTATTTAATTGCTAATTTAGTAATGAAGTTACAAATATCTTTAGAGATTTGTTTTTTTATGGCATTATTATTATTGGAGATCATTAATCTATAACCAGTACCTTTTGACATAATTTCCCTAAGAGTATTATCTTCAACAATATTTAAATTGCCAGTTACAACATGTTTGTGATGCTCGTTTATAAATTCAGGATAATCCTTACAATTACAAAGAAAGGTATTATTTTGCAAATCATTAATCTTATTGTAGTTAAAAAATGAGCTACCAATTTTTTTATTATACTTAAAAGCTTTTTTAATACAAACATTATTGATAGGTAAGCAATGTACATATTTACTAAACATTTTTGAAAAATTAATTTTATTATAAGATTTATTCATGAATAAAATTGTACAATACTCAGTAGTACTATTTACCAAATCTTTATCTTTTATATTGAATTTGTGAATGAGAAAATTAATAATATCTTTAATAATATGTAAGGCATGGCAATCTTGAAAATTATGCTTATCAAGGATAACTTTAGTATACTTGATTTCTTTTTTGTTCAAACCAAACAGGAAATATTTAATATGTTTAATGTTAAAAGACTTTTCAAAGTTAATACATAAATCATTAATTTTAGGAGCAATCTCAACTGGTAGTTTACTATTTCTTTTCTTCCTTTTGTCTCTTTTTATTCGTTTAACTTTTATTACATTATCACTATTATAAAAATATTCCTTGTTATTATGTTGTTGAATGCTAAGTAACACATTTTTACCAAAGTGTATGGTATTCAGACCATAAGGATATATAGTTTTAAAATTTTTAATGAAGTATATATATATATTCAAAATTTCTCTACAAGAGAGAGATGAATTACATGATTAATACTTAAAAGAATATCAATTGCCTGATAACAAGACAACAGATTTTAGAAGGAGATAGGAAAGATTGAAATAACACAGTAAAATATAAAAGAATGGATGCTTCAGTATTATCAACATTGCTGACTTAGGACAGCTAGTATACATAAAATTTTCTTTAAAAAAATCCTTCTGTATAAAAGTGGGGTTGAACATGATTTTTGGCCAGCCAACCTTCCCCCTTTTTTGTTAATAATACCAAGCAAATACCAATTGGAAATAATGGATAGGAAATCTAAATCCATTATAAGGAAAAGGTAACTTACCCAAAAATTGCATACTGAAATGCAGAGCCCGCGCTAAATCTGAGTACAATAAACAAGTTATTGCCAGATTCTGGACCGTAAATACAATTTCAAAACAAAGCAATGGCTGAAAAATAGCACTTAGCAAAAGTATGAAAAGAATAGAAATAATAAAATAAGAAATGTAAACATACTACCATTATCTTAGACACTTAATATGGTTTAAAATTTATAATATATTCTAAAAAAGTAATTTTATCTAAAACTAGAAACTGGGGGTATTTAAAACTATCTAGGAAGAATAATAAATCTATAATATAAACCTTTTAAAACTATGGAAATTTAATCCTTACTATTTAGAATTTCATTATTTAAATATCTATTAATAAATTAATAGGGTACTTTTGAATTAAACAGTATTTAGTAAAATGTTTCTAATTTTTTATTTTTTCTGATTTATTAGAAACTAGAAGTTTATTGCGTAGTGTGTAATTAAGAACAATATTTCTGAATATAGATACATGCACATTACTCTCCCAATGCGGTACTTTTATAATATTGAAATTAAAGTCTTTTCGATGATCATAAATATTAGTAACTATTTTATAATCATTTAATTTAATTTCTATATCAAGAAAATTTGCTTCGTAACTGTTACTATTTGTCTGTATTAAATTAAGATATTGTGGATAAAAATTAATATTAGTATAAAAATGTCTTGCTTATATATATATATATATACTAGCCGTTACTAACCCGCTTAGCTGGGTATTTCATGATGTTTTATAAATATATACTGTTTATATATATATGTATATAAATTATTAACATCTAAGTCCTATCATTAAGAATTCTATTGTATTGAAAAATATACTTATACTTGTAACTGTCGCCTCTTAATAAAAAAAAAGGCAGAACTCATCTAATTTGTATTTTCTAAAAATTTCTAAAATTGAAGTATAGAATGATAATTGCACTTTTGTATCCCTATAACCAAGTGAATTCCCACAAAACCGGTTTTCGGTAGATCTCTACTCTGTAAAATGAACATGCAAGCCAAATGTCAAGTCTAAATCTAACAGGGGAAAAAAACGAAATTTTTACTATCAATACCCCCGTAATCCCTTTGAGAATCGTTTTCCAAAATAACCGTTCGTGGCGGAATTCAATTCAACAAAAGAAAAACGCAAACCAAATTTCATTATTATAGTCCTTATAGTACGAAAAAAGGATTTTTTTGTCAGTACGCCCCATTAACCCTTGCTCCCCGCAGGGGTTGGTTTTCGTAAAATACATTCTTAGTGGATCCCTATTCAACAAAAGAAACATGCTGAACAAGTTTCAAGTATTGTGTCTAACATTTCAAAAACAGGAATTTTTTTCCATACTTCCACTTGACCTCTCGCAAATCGCCTTAGGGGTTGATTTTCGTTTTACTCTTTGTGAGAAGAACTCCATTCCATGAAAGGAACATGTCTACCAATTTTCAAGCAGGAATAGTTTAAAAACGGAAATATTTATCGTTTACGCCCCTTAATCTCCAGAAATGAAACTTGGTGGTTAATATTCGCGAAACCCATTTTGTAGCGGTTCTCTACTCTACAAAAGAAATCTGCTTACCAAATTTCAAGACTGTACGTCTAAGAGTTTAAAAATAGGGATAATTATCTATAACGCCCCTTGAGCCACCGCAACGCTACTTGAGGGTCGATTTTAACAAAAACACATTACATAGGGGATCTTTAATCCATGAAAGGTTTCTGAATATCATATTTCAAGACTGTACGTCCAGTAGTTTAAAAATGGAAATAATTATCTATAACACTACTCTTAAGCCCGCAACGCCACTTGGAGGTCCATTTTCACGAAACTCATTTTGTAGCATATCTCTAACCTATGAGAGGAATCTGCTTACCAAATTTTAATACTGTGCGTCTAATAGTTTAAAAATCGGAATATTTATTTATATCTCCCCGCAACACTCCTTGGGGTCAATTTTCCCAAAACCCATTTTGTAGCGGATATTTACCCCATGAAAGAAACATGCTTACCAATTTTCAAGCAGGTAGGTCAAGTAGTTTAAAAACGAAATTATTTATCTATTACGACCCTTAATCCCCCGCAACGCCATTTGGGGGGCTATTTTCCCAAAACCCATCTTGTAGCTGAACTCTATGAAAGGAATCTATTTATCAAACTTTAAGTCAGTGCGTCTAATTGTTTAAAAATGGAATTAATTATCTATAGCGCCCTCTAAGCCCCCGCAATGTCCTTTGGGCTCGATTTTCAACCAAACTTATTTTGTACCGTATCTCTACTCTATGAAAGGAATCTGCTTACCCAATTTCAAAATTGTACGTCGAGTAGTTTAAAAATGGAAACAATTATTTATATGTATATATATATAACATCCCAAAGAAAATAAAAAAAGCTTTTTGATCTGAACAAATAATGAGTCGCTTAAAAAAAAGAACATTAAAAAAATATAAATTTAAAATCAAATTCTATGAAGCAGATTACGTGCTTTATACGTTATCATTTAAAAAACAATCTTCTCCTTGGTTCTTTTTTTAAATGACTTATTTTAAATATAATAAAATTCCGGTCTTTTTTCATTATGAAAATTAAATAATTATTCTTCCTCTTAGCCAGAATAAATAAAAAATAACCATAATTCGTATGAAGAAACTTGACAACAACAAACGGTTGGAAAGCGAACTATCAGGAAGAAATCAATAATGTGCATTCTTTCACACACACACAACATATTTAGTTTCTTTTCATTCCCTTCCGTAGAGAACATTAAATAATAGTATTGAAGATTTAAAAGAAGAGGAGGTGGAAATTAAGAGAAATGAGGAAGAGGTATGCGATCCAATTTGGTCGATTAATTCCTAAAGATGTCTTACTTCACACACAAACACGTTCCCTCCTTTTTCAATACCAGATTTTTCATTCACGTTGCTTCCTCTATTTTCCTTCCCCCTAAAAATATTTTATCTCACATAGAAAATGTTTTATAATTAAATATAAATTACAAAACATCATCAAAGAACCATGAGCGTTACCTAAGTGGATTTATTCCAAGATGAAGCTGATGAAATATTTCTGATGGAAGGTTTAAAATCACGAGGATTTCGTACATTAAGAGTAAACTATTAAAATACTTCTAGAAATAAAATAAAAAGGTACTTTACTTTTTGTAAAGGGATTATTACAACATTTATTTAAATAATTTTAGCAGCATTTTAAGGGTAAAGAGGAATGAAAGCTTTACTCATTTACTTTGAAAGAAGACTTGTTAGAGTTTATTTTTTGAACCGAACTCAGTGACGCAACAGCCCATGCGGACTAAGGTCTACTGTGCCTATCTCAGTTTTCGTGATCTGAGGTGCTGGGGTGCATATGCAGATGTTTCTGTTTAGTAGTCAGCCTGACGCAAACCCTCAGTGTTCAGTTCCCAAGCAATCTTGGTACTTATTTATTGACCCACTGAAGGAATGAAAGCCTGAGTCGATCTTGCCCAGCCCAGTATTTGAGTCCCGGATCGGGGACGCGGAAGTGTGATACACTACTATTCAGCCACTACTACCACTCAGCCACAGGGCTTTTAGTTTATCGATTTCATTACAGAAAAAATTACGTAATTACTCTCTCCCATTCATATTTGAATTCGAAAATGCAATTATTACATTTGCAGCGTCTGCAATTCTCCTAAATATTTACAAAAAGATAAAAATTTGCAAAATACATTAACATAAGTTTAATGTAAAGTTTGCACATTAAGTCACTTATTTTTTATCATACGAAACTAAATAATATCAAAATAAGCAAAAGACTTAAAATCTATTCGGTTTTGTGACCGGATATTTGACCTCTACGTAAGAATTCATATTTTATAAATTAACATCCTAATTCGTAAGGAAATTCTCGAAATTTAAGTATTCGAAATGGTAAGTATATTCCATGATCAAACACGTTTATTGGAACACGTCTTGTTATCCATTTAAATTATTTCGTAACTTTAAAAACTATTGTGATTCTGAGAATATTATATTAGATTTGAAATTTTAAAATATGTACCATTTAACACTGAATGACAAAACAGTGTTTAATTTCCTTCTCCGTTTGTGATATACTATGGAACACTGTTTTAACGAATTCAGCGGGACCGAACATTTTA
Source organism: Trichonephila clavata (assembly GCA_019973975.1). Classification (NCBI taxonomy): domain Eukaryota; kingdom Metazoa; phylum Arthropoda; class Arachnida; order Araneae; family Nephilidae; genus Trichonephila; species Trichonephila clavata. The sequence continues at coordinate 5,662 of BMAO01030499.1, forward strand.
TCCGTTAATTCGAGGTTTTCGTTACATCAGGGTCCCAACAAAACACAAATCGTTTGCACTTACTTTTTGGAAATTATAGAAGCAACTTCACAAAAAATATTTATGGTCAGAAATTACACATTTTTTATTCACCCGTTAAAATACGATTAGGGAATTATTACGCACCAATTAGTTTGAAATTTTAAAATGCTGTCTAATTAATGTTTGAATTCTTTTTTTATTCATGACTCGAAAAAGCTCATTTTTGACTTTATGTACAGATGAAAATACTGCATCATTTACATTCTGCTGCATAAGAGAGAGATATGTTTTCAGTTTTCAAACAATGTAAAACAAAAGAAAATGTAGAAGTTTTGATATTAATAAAATTTCTGCATTAGAATCACTATTTATTCGCACTAAATAATTAACCATTATCTCAAATTCAATTTCACACGTAGCCAGTTGGTCAGCAAATGTATCATATTCGTTAACATTTTAAAACATCCCCTTCGTTGGGAATAGGGATGAGATAAGAAATGAATTTCCTATCCTAATCGAGACTCATACAATAGGTTTTCCTCATGATTCATCTGCACCTGAAAAGTCTCCTAAAGGTCTTTACCCTTTCCTGTAGAAATGTACTGCTTACAAAAAAGTTTTTTTCTGTTCCGGTCAAAAAGAAAATGTCATTTGAAAAAGATTCAGTTTTTTTTTCTAATACAAACTAATAAAAAAAATTTCTCTAACTGCTTAAAAATAATTCGTTACTTTGGGGCTTGTTATTCGTTCACAATGTGTTTCTTTTTTTTTTCTTTCCCCTTTACTTTAATCGGGAAAAGAGAAAAAATCGTTAAAAAGGGGTCCAACTGTACATAACACATAGTTAAGTTGCCCAAAGTTTAATAACTTTTTTAAATTATTACCATACTGTGAAGGTAATTACGTCTTGAAATTAAGTATACCAATCTGAATAACAGTAGAATTCTAAGCTAAAAGTAAATGAATTTCACATTAGGTAAAATTCATGAAATTTTTAACTATTTCCGCAATTCTTATCGAAACTAATTGAAATTGATATAACTGTTTATAATTAATAATTCAGGGAAGCTATATCCACATAAAAGGCAAAATTTCTCTCATTACCATTCAGGTTTAAATTATTATTTTTGGAGTTTACACCTTAAGAATCAATTTTCATATAAAGCCTCCCCCCCCCCCCGGTATGGAAATTCTATAAGAAGTGAAATTTGTACAAGCTTAAGCAAATAAGCTTTACGCTGTATTCTGCGCATGCGTCAAATCGCTGTCCAAAGAAAAGAGAAAGAGTTCTAACTTCCTTTCCTTTTTTAAAATTACGATCCACCTTTTCTTACCGAGAAATCAGACAAAAAAATAATTACAGAATCAGAAGATTCGCTTATTTTGTCACAATACTGTAATTCTTCAGACAAAATAATAATATTATGCATTTTTTACGATTTTTTGAAAAATGCGTCGATATTGGTGCGTATTTAGGAAAAGAATTTTTCAATCGTTCTGTACGACTTCCTTATCATGGTAATGAAACGACATTCGGTACAAAAAAAGTTCATACTTTGGTCTTCTAAAATCAGTGATTTACAAAATAAAATGCCCAAAACTTTTTTAACGATTTTTCAAAAAATACTCAAAATTCTAATTAAAAATTTAATAACTTCGCCATTTATAAAATTAATCACACGAAACTTTTTTTCCGTGTACCAAAGGTCCGGAAAAAAAAGTCCGTGTTTCTTCTAAAGATTGAAAAAATTGCTTAAAAATTATGGATTTTAATAAGATTTGGCATTTTTCATCTAATACCCTTTTTACAAGAATTCACTTATGCAGTATTTTTTTTTTGTTTAAAAATTGCCTTTTTTGTTATCTATGTGGGAAATTTGGAAAGTATCACGTAAAAAATAACTAAAAATTAAACTTAAAAAAAAATCGCAAGCTGCATTTACTGTCGTTTCGCCTACTGGCATCATTAACGTCAAAAACCGGTTTTCGAGTCAAAAGGCTTTTTCGTGAGTAATGACTTATACTCCGTTCCACCTTAACTTGATGCCCGCGGTAGCCTAATGGTCAAGGTATCAGATCAGGTCATGGCTGGCTTGTCACGAGATCGAGCCCAGTACCACTGAAGACCCGCTCTGTAGGGAAGCGATGTACGTTAAATCTGTCGAGTGCTCAAACGTTCTCCCGTTGTTGTAGTGTGGTAGTTTGGAGAGGGGGTGCCAGCTCAGGTGTCGTCCTCTTCACTTAACCATGGTTAAAAACTACGAGGTCCGTCTCCAAAAGTCCTCTAAACAGTGCGACGTTAATTTTCACTTACTCACTCAACCTTAACTTGGCAGTCCAAAACACATCTGCTGCTGAGTTATACTGGAAGAAAAGGTTGGCAATAGAAAATGAAAATCAAATTTGTGCCGAGTAAAAAAAAGGCGCTTGAAAAATGCATTGTTATTATCTTTAATGATCTGTAAGTTAATTTACTACATCTGTTTTAATAAACCAAAAACTTCTATAATATTTATAAAAGTCTTAATCACTTTTACTCCGTTAGTATTATTTTAAATAAGAATTATTTACAATATATGTAAATGTCGTTTTTATATGTTATCTTAAGATATCATGAAGCATAAAATAGAATTTGAAACTCATTTAAAAACTTATCAATAATAAAGTTTATTATCCTTCGTAAAATTTCCAGTTAACTTAAAAATATTTCGATGTTTATTTGAAAAATTTCGTTACTGACAAAATATGCAAAATTGAATTCTCAGACATATCTCGTTTAATAAGCATAACTTTTAAAGAAAAACTGATCCATTTAAATCTGTTATTCAAAACAATAATCATAATTCTTTATTTTGAAATTTAGCCTTATGCTTACTCTAAAAAGTTTCATTAATAGTTGTCCTTTTTAGGTACTTTTATTTATTTATTTTGTCGCTTTCAATAAACTAGATTTTTGTTTTAGTATCATTTTTTAAGCCAACGTTTGTCACGAGAAATTGGAAAATAATTATTAATAATCAATTTTATTATTTCATATCCCAAGAAGGAAGCTATTATTAAAAATAATGAATATGTTTTTGTTTTTATAATACATTTTTCATCAGATACATTTCCATTTTCCATAAAAATTTCATCCGTTTGTCAATCAATTTCTTAATTTATTTGGTACGGAAAGAAACAATTGAAAGAATCAAATGTTGAGACGTTTCTATCATTTTAAATAAATGTTTTCTTATGTAGTGAATGTACATAAGGAAGGATATGAAATCCATTTTATTATATTTTATTATATATATATATATATATATATATATATATATATATATATATATATATACTTAGATAGTGATTTCGATAAAGATGATGGATTGAGATTAGTACAATTTTTAAAACCAGAGCTTAATTTGGATTTTTTTTCTAGCAGAGCACTGGGGATGACTAGGTATGGTGAAACCATTGATGCGATGTTTTCACGATTTGTGAATTATTATCTGCCGAAGTTTGTGAATCATACTTCAGTTGCAACAAGCCTCTTGTCACAGTGATTAATAATAGCAAGAGTATTAGTGTAATTAATACTCAAAGTGGTATTAATAATGGAGTAAATCAACTTTCTTAACAATTTACTCATATACTATAAGTAACATATACGAATATTTATGTAATATAATTGATGTATGTTATTTAAAGTATACACTCTATAACAAATAAAACACGCACCAGAAGGAGTTGCCCAATTGTAATGAAATTTCGTATGCAGACATTTGTATCGAACATGCAAATGATTAAAATTTGGTGTCCAATGATTGAATAGAGGGAGCTAGAGCGCATGGGAACTGTGCACTCAGTTTGACCATCAGATTCTCAATCAGTTTTTGTTGCAGTGCGATTTAGGATACATATCAACGACTTAAAAATGCCTCACCGCAAGATTCAAGCTCATTACGAACAACTGTCAGATTTTGAAAGAAAACCTATCATTGGATTGAAAGATGAAGGTCGGGCAAATCGGAGAATCACTCATCATATGCGTTGAAGCGATGTGGTGATTAGAAGATACTGGCAATAAAGAGTGGACAGTGGCAGAATTCAGTGTCATGATGGTTGCAGACGGCATACAGCAGATTGGGAGGACAGATTGATTGTCAGATCAGCTGTCACAACACCTGATTCATCATTAACAACCATAAGACGTGCAACACGCACACGAGTGTCCATTCTGACCATTCACAGATGGCTGATAGAGCTACATTTACGCTCGTATCGACGCTACGCTACATGCCACTCCCACTTAACCACTGTCGAGCTAGATTACAGTGGTGCTTGGTTCTATCAGATTGGAATCATGCTGATTGAGGACGTATAGTGTTTAGCGACGAATCCCATTTTTAAATGTGTCCTGACGATCATCGAAGGCGTGTCAGGAGTCGCCCAGAGCAGCATGCTGGTCCTGTTTTCACTATTGCACCTCAATCAGAAGTTATGGTCTGGATTGCCATTTCTTTTGACAGCCAGAACCTTTTGGACGTCAGCAGAGGCACGCTTAGAGCACCACGGTATCTCACTGTAATACTTTCTACATATATGGAAACCTGTAGAAAAAAAACTTTAAGGGGGTCACTTCACGCAGCATTTTTCCTATCTCTGTAATGTTAAAAATGACCAAACGTAAGGAACATTTTTGAAAAATTGACCAGTTGTACAGTCATGACTTTTTTTTGTAGATTTATTACACTGTTTTTATTATTTTAATGAGAGTTTTTTTTGAAATTTTGATTAGTTTTTTTTTAAAAAATTCATACGTGGACTAACACATCAAAAATTTTAAAACGTTGAAAATTCTTGTACATTTTAACCCATAATTTTTTTTTGAATAATTTTTTTGACAAAATCTCTCATTAAAATATTTATTTGTATAATATTAATATATGTGTAAAGTTTCAAAGCTATTAAATAAGTAGTTTTTTCAAAAATGTTCCTTTTGTGTTGAAATTTACACTTTTGAGAAATAGTGATTTAAAGTAAAAACTTACCATTAACTAAAACATACCAGAGCCTTAACTTGGATTGCTGGGATCTCCTGCAAGATCATCTTCTTATCTACATTTTAAATGTCTGTTTTTAATTCTGGCTTCTTTTGTTCTTTGTAAAACTGTCTTTCTTACTTTCCTTATATGTGCATTTTTCCTCTATCTCCGTAATGTTGAAAATGACCAAACATAAAGAAAATTTTTGAAAAATTGACCAGTTGTACAGTCATGAAATTTTTTTTGCAGATTTATTACACTGTTTTTATTATTTTAATGAGAGCTTTTTTCAAATTTTGAATAGTTTTTTTTTAAAAATTCACATGTGGACTAACACATCAAAAATTTTAAAACGTTGAAAATTTTTGTACATTTTAACCCATAAATATTTTTTGAATAATTTTTTTGACAAAATCTCTCATTAAAATATTTATTTGTATAATATTAATATATGTGTAAAATTTCAAAGCTATTAAATAAGTAGTTTTTTCAAAAATGTTCCTTTTGTGTTGAAATTTACATTTTTGAGAAATAGTGATTTTAAGTAAAAACTTACCATTAACTAATACATACCAGAACCATAACTTGGATTGCTGGGATCATCTGCAAGATCATCTTCTTGTCTACATTTTAATTGTCTATTTTTAATTCTAGCTTCTTTTGTTCTTTGTAAAACTGCCTTTTCCGCTTTTCTTATACGTGCATGATCAGCTTCTTGCAATGCTCGACATGTGTAAAATCCAGGTTGAATATTTAATGTATCTAAAACTTTTAATTTGGTAATGAAGCCTTGATTATACAAAGATATAGCTTCATATACTCCAGTTTTTAAAGTACCCAATTGTACAAAAACAGTTTTTGGAATTATGGACCAGATAACACTATTTAAGCTTTCATTACAATTTTGAGTTTTTTCATTACAATTTTGAGCATCTAGACAGAAGTTCAGGGTTTGAAAGATCTCTAAATACCTTTTTTATGCAATTTATAATTGCAATAGGTAAGTTGTGTTTATGTTTGTATGTATCCCCTTTCAGTATAGACTTATTATATCCACACCACGAATAATCTCCCATGGGGCATAAACCATGTTGTGGATTCAAATCTGTTGAGATTTTATGAAAAAATGTAGCCCAAATAGCTTGTTTCATGGCTGACAAATTACCCGAGTTATTTCGAATAGCCAAACCATAGTATCTTTGCAATTTGTCTATTTCTGCATCTGTCAATCTATTACGGCCTCCAAGAGATTTTTTGTCCTCGAGCTTTGTACCTTTTAATTTTGATTTTAATGCCCTGAGTCGTGTCCCCATCCTTTTTTCAACATGACCAACACATTCTAATTTTTCAATGTTGACATTTTTGTAAGGTTTAGATTCTAAAACTGCTTTGTATGCCTCAGAGTCCCCATCACCCAAATATTGTGTATATCGTAAATTATGTAACATCTCTGAGCGATGAAGATACGAAGGGCACCTTCAACTTCCATTCCTCCACTATTTCCGAAGTAATTTGCCGAACACTCATCACTATGTACATTGCCGTTAAAATGGCATGAGCATTTTCTCGATAATATTTCGGAATCAACAACTTTCCCAGTGTCCATACTAACTGCCGTAACAACACCATTTAGAGAAGTATGGCCCCTTTTCTGCCAGGTACCATCTATAGCCACAGGTACATTTGGGTTACCATTATTAAATGATATTGCTTCGGCAGCAGCTAATGCCATAGACACTTTAGCTACTTTTTCTGTCGCATGATTTAATGCATGCATGGACTCGTAAAACCGCTTTGGTGGAGGTGGCAAATTCATAACTCCACAAAATATTTTTGCAGCTGCTTCTCCTTTTCCAACTGACCTCATAGCATATGCAAGTCTAGTGTTCACCTCATAAATTTTTGTACCTTTTTTATTAACTACAATTTTAGTAAACCTGGTATTGAGAACAGGTTGAATAAGACCACAAAAGTCACAGCATATTAATAACTCTGTAGCCAAACCCTGAATTTGGCGACCAAATTTGATGTTGATACCTTGTTTTTTACATTTTACACATAATATATGTTGTTTCAAGGCACTAGAAAACAGTGGAATGTCAATTATTTCACAAAAATTTTCAGATGAATCTAAAAATGAAACATACTCATCATTAAACTTACCTAATTTTGATTTTGACGATGAATTCTTAAGATACGTAAATGGAGGTTGTTCTACTTCATTGAAGTCCTCAGAAGATGGACTATCTTTACAATTTCCTCCAAACTTCCTTTTTTTAAACGTTTTGTTACTAGAACGAGGCATATTATTCAGTTTTTGTGCATTTATATCTGATCAAAATGGAGAATATTGGCTATATTTTACGAGATAAAAAGCAGCACGTGAGTTACCAGATAGTAAACAAACAGCTACAACTAATCACTTCACTTCTTTCCAAATGAGTTGCCGATCAAAATAAATTCTTTTAATCAATTTAAGTTATTTGACAAGGCTGAAAAGGTAGCATGTATCATTTGTTTTGATTTGAAAGGGGCGTGGCAATCAGTTGTTTTGAGATTTGACAGATGTAAACAACTTTTTAAAAAAATATTAAAAATACTTCTAATTCAGCTAGAACAAAAATTTAAACTGTATCAGAAAAAGAAAGAGTGGTATTGTATTTTTCAATCAAATTTGAAAAATCGATTTTCTGATCGATTTTTGTGAAGTGACCCCCTTAAATGTTTTGCTTTTAACTTTCGGTAAAGATTTAAAACAAATGTCATAACAAATATGTTGAAAGAAAATACATTGAAGATGAATTTTTTCATAGTTAAAATAAAATTCGGGAATATTTTATAGATGTGTTGCAATTATTTCATTGATTGGCCATTTTTTCCCCCTGAGCAATACAAGCTTTGCAGCTCAGTTGGGTTTTGGAAGGCTTTCGTATTTCATGCACTGTATTTTTGAGATATTTTTATATATAAAACCAGCGTTTTTCTCAAATAGTGGGGCGCGCCCCCTTGGGGGGTGATAACTCTACAAGAGGAGCGCGAGCATATTAAAAAGTCGAAAACAAAAGATTATTTTTAAAAAAATTACAAATTTACTGAAAGTCAATAAAAATACATTCTGACATTATAAAGAATAAAATACATATTTACACTGATACAATACACTTATGAATGCGTCAGTACTGCACAATGTATTTTATAGTTAATTTAACTATATTAAAGTAAGACCAAGTGTTCGCCATGACTCCATAATCTTATCTTATGTAAAATTATATACAAAAATTAATATTTATCTTGATAATTTGTATGGTTTATAATCAATCCCTTAACTGCCGATTAAAAATTACACGATTTGTTCCCCAATATTACAGTTTTCCACGTAGCGGTGTGTATGTGATTTATGGAGAGGGGGGGGGGGAGGAATGAATAAGCGAAATCTCAGAAATAAGTATATCCTTCTCAAACACTGTCAATGTGCTTTTATTGCATTCCAAAGCCTTCTGAATTATTTTATGGATAGCAGTGCACATAGATTATTGTACTTCGGCCAGACGTATATATACGTCTGCGGAAAATAATGCTTGAGCTGTGTGAGACGTTTATATTCGACGGTGGCTCTTAAGAGGTTTAAGTAGTATTGTAGCTTTAGCTTCGATGTATAGTATTATTGAATTCAATACAATTAATATTGTATGGAGGGGGGCGCGATGAAAACTGTAATTGATTATTGGGTCGCCAATATTGAAAGTTCGAGAAGCACTGTATTAAGGCTACACGGTACCCTTTTTCAAAATAATTTTCTGGGGACAGTAATATTAAAAGTAATTTATGTATTGTTTTCAGACTATATTATTAAACCGATTCTGAAAATAAAAAGTCATTTTAACAAGCCATTATTTTAAAATTTAATAAAATTTAAAAAAATTTGAAGTTTTTTAAACTCTTATAAAATACACAATTTTTGAAATTTTAAAATTATTTTGCATGATTTATATTTCTTACAATATTGCAAACAAAAGTTAGCATGAATTTCAAAATCTAGTTCCTTGTTGATTTTTAATAATTTTTTTTCTAGCTAAACTTGGAAAAAACACGAAAATTTTTAAAATATTAACTTTAACATTTTTTAAAAAAATAACTAAAGATATCAGACCTAAACCCATACTAACTTTTATGTAACACGTATATCTAAGTATCTATAAAAATTTCAAGACTCTATCTTGAACAGAAAAAAAAGCCTTAGGGATTAGAAAACACTTACATCTTCAAAAATAAAAGTCTGAGAAAAATGCATTTAAAGTTTGTAAAGGCATAAAACAAAAACTAATAATACTTGCAAAGCTCTAATTTTTTAATATATTATTTTACTACTTATATAATATATAAAAACACTACTTTAATTAAATATGATTGAAAATATTTTTACTTATTCAAAATATGTTTTTACAAAATATCGAAATAGCATTTGTTACGATGACAGATTTTTCAGCATAATGTTAACATAATAATTTCACAAAAGTTTTAAAACACAATACACTTATAAAAAAAATAATGTTATAAATTAAAGATTAAAAAGTTAAAATCCACCAGCACCTAATTTTTTCTCAATTTTAAGTCGACACAATTTAGCAAGTTTTAATTTTTGCTGCGCGACTTTAAAATTTGCAGATTTTATTTTATTCCTGAAATAGGTTCTCCTATAATCAGTAAAGTTGGCTAAATGTTCTGATGATAAACTTGTTGTAAGGCAATTAGCATCCTGAAATGTTTTAAGGGCGTTTAATGTTCCAACATTAAATTCAGATATTGCACTCGACACGGCAATCAACACACGGCTCCTAAAAGCTGTATTTTCTTTGGAACATATGTTCCATATCATCGAATGCAATGCTTCATTGGAATTTTGTGTTAAACCTCTAACACACCTGATAAATAATTCCGTTGAAGCCAATATTTGATAAATTGGCAAAATTTTGGGCAAATATTCTTCATTGATTGGTGTTTTTACCCAATCTTTATGCAAACCTGGTTTCTTCCCACGTGCTAATGATGACTGGTAAAAACACCAAGAGTCGATACCAGAAGGACACTTTTTATGTTGTGGCTTCTGGTCTGTAGATATGCAATGAAATAGGGTAGCACAAATTGCAGTTTTCATTGCCTCTACATCACCTATATTTTTGCGTATAGCATTAGTGTAGTATCTAGTAAGCTTTTTTATTGTATCTTCTTTCAAACTGCCGTGTTTCTTCCCTCCCAGAGTTACACCTTTCACTCGCCAATCTTTTACTTTCTGCCTCAAAGCTGTTCCCAATCTTTTGCTCACATGGTTGATGCATTCTTTTTTAATTTGTATTTCACTTCCATAAATTTTTCTTTCTTTTAATTCTAAGAAAGCCTTAGAATACCCATCAGACAGCAAGGTTGTGTACCGGAAGCCAATGTTCTCAGATCCTTCCCATAATTTCACAGCTGCATTTACTTCCATTGCACCAGATGATCCGACATGTGTTGCACTACAAACATCCTGATGTCCTTCATACCAAATACGAAATTCAACACTGTCTTCTAAAAGCGCAAATTTAGTCTGTTCACATTCTCCACACCGCTTTGACATCACTTCGTAGTCGATCAGAAAGCCAGTCAGCAAGTCGATAACACATCCTATTCCGATGTTTGACGTATGCCCTCTTGTCAACCAGCTTCCATCATATGACAATCCAATATCGACGATATATTTATCATTCCTTGAGCCATACGCCTCTCTGACATCTTTACGAATATCAAGCAACAGCTGATTGGAAGCAACGAGATGTCCATTCAGAACTTTTGCTTTATAGGAATTAAAAGTTTTACTAGACATTATATTTAAATTCATATCCATGCAGAATTTTTCCAACGCCGAGTACCCAAGTCCCAAACTTAACATACCTTGCACTATTCTCATATTTACATCAAATGGAGCATTAAAAAATTGATGCTTGCTAACATTTGTTATTTGATGCAATTTAATATCAACCAACTGTTTTGAAGAATATGTTTCACTTTGGGTTTGGTCACAATTAATACATACAACATTCATTTTGAATGCAAATCCATTTCTGTGACCAAAGCAAAGTTTCAAGGATGCACTATGACAAATACTGCATAAATGATTTGTAAACAAATTACTTAAACATTCAGTATCCACTATAATGTAATTTGGAACATCACTGAAATATTTACTTTTATCTGTAGTATTCTTTCTTGCATTCAAAACACTTGTTTTCTGAAGTCTTGTATTTATATCAGGTAGAGGATGGTCATTAACATTGTCACTTTCAACAGTACTCCATCTTTTAGAAATATTGCTTCTCTTCGCAAGCTGCGAAAGTTTTTTCCGTGGCATTTTCTCAACAAAAAAAAACTTAACTTGAAAAAGTAAACAAGCTTTTAAGCTGTATAAATTATATGAGAATAAATATTGGTCTTGAGAAAGACCATTTTTTTTTATCAATTTTAGCTAAGTAAATATAAGCACACCAAAAACTCAAAATGAAAACAAACAGAAGCGATTTCAGTAGTGAAAGTTGAAGTTAATAATCACTTCTAAGCAAATATCGATTTTATTAAAAATATTAGTAATTAATTAAATTTAAGAATGGAAAAATGCTTTAAAATGAAACCAAAACTAACCACGCCCCCTCAGTTGTCAAATATCGGGTCTGATAGCACTCAGAAAACTTCAAATATCTTAAAAACTAATTGGTTAGCCGATCTGAAATTTGGGGCCAAGATTCCCAGTCGTATGGGCTGCAGGAAAAGGCAAAAAAAATTTTTTCGATAAAATTGTCATTTTTACGGTAATGTGTAGCCTTAAACTATTCCAGTACAAAAAATATCAAAATGCGATTACTATTTCAGCTTTTTTTCGAAGACGTTTTAAAATTTTGAATAATACTTCAGAGTTTACTGTACTATCAGAAATAAATAAACTTATTCATGACAAAATTTAAATTTATAACCATACGGATGTAAAAGGCATTTCTTAATTTGTGCAGTGCTTAGTTATCTGAATTTCCAACATCATAGTTCCCACTCGAAGACGGCCAAAACTCATCATTAAAAGAAAAACTTCACTTTATTATATATATACATATGTATACAAACACTTTCGATAAATCTCTATTAAGGTGATATTAACCAAAAAAAATCCCAAGCATGTTTCCTCTAGCGTTAGAAATAGATGCAATGACAACGAGTTTAGCACGGTTGTGTGGTGTCTGGGCAGATTATATATATAAAGACCACTCATCACCGATGAAACAGCGTCAAGTCACTCTCTAATTAAGTCCATGTAAATTTTAACACCCATTTCAAAATAATTTTTTTTTAAATCGGGAACATTTTGGAATTTTAATGTCCCCTTTGACCTTCGGTACTGATCATCTTCTTGAGAAAATACCTATGGATGAGATGAGTAGCCATAATGAAATATTATATTAAATAAGAGACTTAATTGCAGGGATGGCATTTTCGATTGGTCTATACTTTGAAAATGTACTGGATTGTTTATCTATCGTAAACAATCAATATTTATTGAAGAATACATTTCAATAAAGTCTAGATTTATTCGCGTGAAGAATAAGAAACGAAAAAAGACATTCATTATAACTCTGTATAATTCAGAAATTTATTTCCATTAAGAAATTTGAAAAAGGCACATGTTTAATTTTTTAAATTATGAAACTCTATTTTGTACGAAACTCAAAATAATCCAAAAACTCGTTTTGATGCATTTTCTAGGGCCTAAAATTGCCAAAAGTCTTTAGGTTGTACAAAAAAATAGATTTATTCTTTCGTTCATGTTTAAAATTTGAGTTTACTTAAATACATTAGTAAAAATACATGTTTCTTGAACCGCTTGAGAAACCAGAAAAAAAATCGTTTTTATGCCTTTATTAAAAATATTACCCTCTTAAAAGATTGCTCGATTTTCTAAACGTAGGAATACTTACATTTCTGAGAATAGAACCTTAGTTATATTTTTTAAAACTTTGAAGTAATACCAACACAAACAAATAGATAAAATCGAATGCTGATTCTATATCTATAAAAATTACGAAAAATGGTAATATCTGTAAATATTTCCAGATTTATAAATATTATTAATTAAACTATATATATAGTAGCTAATAAGCATGAATTTTTACCACACAATCCAAATCACACAAAGTAAATAATATTAATTGTAGTTATCCATCACATGAGTCGATTAGTAAAAATCCATCTTAAGATTTATGTAAAGCTAAAAGGAGAAAAAGAACACAAGTTTCTATAATTCTGTGGTTTATTAATATTTTTTGTTTTATAGAATAATAAATTTTTGATATTTGTTGGGCAATTGGTAAATTAAGAGGTTGGAATCATAAATTAAGGTTTCTAAATCTGACATTGGGATATATAGTTATCATAAATCAATTTCTAAATATCTAAAATCTAGTTTGAAAATGTTTTTACCTTTGAGATTTCAGAAGACCAAGTCACCCACCTCAATCAAGAATACCAATAAATATTTTCGAAAGAAAATTTAATTTCAAGAAGAAAGATCAAAATAAAGTACAATGTAAAAGGAAGATAGTATCAAAAAAGAGAGAACCGGATGTTAGTTTCCTCTATATTTAATTAACTACAATAACATGAAGTATATTTTTAAAAAGTACAGACATATTTACTTTAATAAAGATTCATTAATGTTTGGAAACAATTTGTATTTATATTAAACCACTAATTTAGTCCGAACTCTTCACTTAAATGTTTTTGATCTTAGCTTGAAATCATACTTACCTGGCACTGGAGTTATCCTTGATCAAGAAGGAGGAACTTCCGAGCAGACGCCTGCCATTGTACTTAGGTGTGCTGATGTTCGCCACAGCCGCAAACTGCGGTTGCTTGGGGTGCACAATTTTTGGTAGCGGGGCTGCGAACCCGCAGGCCCTGATCTTTACATAAAGTTAGTTGACACACACAGAAGGTACGTTTCCAATTAAGTAAAACATACTTAGTAAAGTCAGGTTGGTGTTTTTCTTTTGGATGTATTTGTGCATTTGAACCAAGGTTAAGTAGCATTTTGAAGAATGCTATTATTAGTGGTTTCAAAAGGCTATTTATAAAATGTCCCTCCGCTTTTTTCCCTTTGTATTCATATAATTTATTTGCAATATATAAACTCTGCAAACAGAGTTTATATCTCTATTTTTCTTCACGTTTTTGAACTTCTCAATATAATTTCTAACATAGTAAAAAGAATGTTAACAATTTTGCAGTTTTTACCTGAACATAAAGCAGTCAATACAGATAAGCAAACAGCCTATCTACTAGTTGAACCCACGTTAAATGATTAGTAATTTTTCTTTTACTTAACTTCAAAAATTCATCTTTATACTTATATTTTCTTTCTTTTTTAAAAATTTTAAACTCCTTTGATTTTTTTTTTTTTACTTTACTCTGAGTCGGGCAGTCAACATAGCACATTCCCAAAATCCAATCAAAACACTCCATTCAAGATGTCGAGGTTCTTCTATGCCAGCCTACCCTCATTGAAGCCACACGTCCACCTAACTATGCAATTATACAATACCATGCCACTTCTCAGTTCCAAATAGGGGGTTGAGGTTTGCTGACGAAGCCCAGTTGCCCCGCGAAAACATCAAAGTCTATACAACAGACCTTCAGGTAATTATAATTTAAGCAGAATCATAGCAACTTGGCTATCGCGGATGGTCACAGACCATTTGTAAGTCAATTTAATTGTGGAGAATTTATATAAAAAATTACTTGAGCTTTATAATTTATTCCGAAAATGAACTTAGTGAGGAGGGATTTACCTCGATGCTTTACCCAAACAAATGCATGATGGAAGAAAGATTTGAGATGCAGAATTTTACATTTATTTAATGCATAATTCAAAATTCTTACTACATTTATAGACATTAAGATCAAATATCTAAATTTTCGTTGAAGTTTTAGATCGGAACTTATTGTTATCAGAACGGATTTACAGTTCACGCGTGAAACCGAGGTCCAGTTTCGAGACGTTTGGATTCTGATAGCCGTGCTTCAGTTCAAAATCTATCCAATCGGACATCTATAGGGTATCAAACTAGCCTTGATATTCTTAATCTTCTTGATAAGATTTCAAGATGTCTGTTACTCTCCTAATTAAAAGAGAAAACTGAAATCATAAAAACTATTTCCAATTTTCGAAATAAATTTTCTACTTTTAATCTTTGATTTACATTTTTAAAATATCTTAAGAACATGGAATATTTTAATTTTTTTCGCATCCTGAAAATCTTTATCAGCTGCTTAAATCCCAGCTGCTTTTATTTAAACTCTGTCTCTCTTTCCATTGCTTTTAAAAAAAGAATTAAAGTATCACTAGTAAAAAATTATATTTTGCTACTGTGAATAATTTTTTTAAACAATACAGTTCACTGTCCCCATAAAATCATATTTTTTTCTAAATTCTAAATTTGAAGGCTTTTACAAAAACTCTCTCTATTTTTTACTTCATATTAATTTTAGTTTAGTCAACAGTGATAGTGCAAAGCAAAGGTACCGAATACGTTACAATTTGTCAATTATTATACAAAAAAGGTCTTTTAAATTTCCTTTCTAAAAGGGGATCTTTTCCCTGTTTCCTAATGCATTTTGGGAGAATATTTTAAGCTTCTTTTTACTCTGAAATTATGTTTTTATATTATAACTAGTATTTCAGCTGCCTTTTAACTGTTATGTGTTTTTTCGACAAAGGTTTTCAATCTGCATAAAAAAGCAATCTTTTTTTCTTAGGCTTTTCACTGTAATACTTCCTACATATGTGTAAAAACACACATGACATGTATAGAAAATGTACATTTAAAAAAAAACACTTTTAATGCTTTGCTTTTAACTTTCGGTAAAGATTTAAAACAAAATTCAAAAGAAAATATAAGGTTGAAAGAAAATACATTGAAGATGAATTTTTAAAACTAAAATAAAAATCGTAAATATTTTATAGATGTGTTGTAATTATTTCATTTAATGACCATTTTTTCCCTGAGCAATACAGGCCTTGCTGCAAAGTTGGGTTTTGTAAGGCTTTTGTATTTCTTACACTGTATTTTTGAGATATTTTTATATATTAAACTAGTCCAGTATAAAAAATATCAAAATGCAGTTACTACTTCAGCTATTACTCTAAGATGTTGCAAAATATTGAGCAATACTTCAGAGATTACTGTACTGTCAGAAATAAATAAACTTATTAATGACCAAATTTAAATTTATAACTATACGGAAGTAGAAGGCACATTTCTTAATTTGTGCAAGACTTAGTTATCTAAATTTCAAACATTATAGCGCCTACTCGAAGACGCCCAAAAACCCATCATTAAAAGAAAAACTGCAATTTCTTATACGTATGTATGCAAACCCTTTCGATAAATCTCTAATAACGATATATTACCCAAAATGAAACCCACGCATGTTTTCTCTAGCGTAAGAAATACATGCGATTGCATCGCCTTAACACAGTAACTCCCCCCAACATATTTATATGCCTTTTATAAGAAGATTAAACCGTTTTAAAGGGTTTTACGATTTATTAAACGCAGGAATAGTTAAATTTCTGAGAGTAGAATGTACAGTTATTTTTTAAACTTTGGAAAAATACCAACACACACACAAACAGATAAAATCGTATGTAGATTTTGTCTGTAAAGATATATGAAAAAATGGTAAATACTCTTGTAAATTTTCCAGCTTTATAAATATTATTAATTCAAATATCTATAGTAGAGCATCTAAGTATGAATTTACCACACAATACAAACCACACAAGTTTTAAAATCCGTTTTAAAATTTATGTAAAGCTAAAACGAAAAAGAAAATAAAACACGCGTTGTATAATTCAGTGGTTGGTAAATCCTTTTTTTTTTAAGAAGTAATAAATTTTTGATATGTGTTAAACAATTACTAAATTAAGTGATCGTAATCATAAATTAAGAATTGTAAATCTCTGAGAATGGAATATAGTTATTGTAAATCAATTTCTAAATATCTAAAGTCTTGTTTGAAAATGTTTTTACCTTTGAGATTTCAGAAGACCAAGTCACCCACCTCAATCAAGAATACCAATAAATATTTTCGAAAGAAAATTTCCTTTCAAGAAGAAAGATCAAAATAAATTACAATGTAAAAGGAAGATAGTATCAAAAAAGAGAGAACCGGATGTTAGTTTCCTCTATATTTAATTAACTACAATAACATGAAGTATATTTTTAAAAAGTACAGACATATTTACTTTAATAAAGATTCATTAATGTTTGGAAACAATTTGTATTTATATTAAACCACTAATTTAGTCCGAACTCTTCACTTAAATGTTTTTGATCTTAGCTTGAAATCATACTTACCTGGCACTGGAGTTATCGTTGATCAAGAAGGAGGAACTTCCGAGCAGGCGCCTGCCATTGTACTTGGGTGGGTTGATGTTCGCCGCAAACTGCGGTTGCTTGGGGTGCACAATTTTTGGTAGCGGGGCTGCGAACCCGCGGCCCCTGATCTTCACATAAAGTTAGTTGACACATACAGAAGGTACGTTTCCAATTAAGTAAAACATACTTAGTAAAGTCAGGTTGGTGTTTTTCTTTTGGATGTATTTGTGCTTTTGAACCAAAGTTAAGTAGCATTTTGAAGCATGTTATTATTATTGGCTTCAAAAAGCTATTTATAAAATGTCCCTCCGCTATTTTTCCCTTTGTATTCGTATCATTTATTTGCAATATATAAACTCGGCAAACAGACAGCTGTTTGCTACGTATTTCGAATATTTATATGAGAGAGAGAGAGAGTACCAATTTATATTTATACATGAGCAATTACTCCCCGCTTCCCTGGGCATTTCATGATATTGTACGGATAAACACTGTTTACGTATAAATTATTTATATTGGTATGTATATGTTGTTGATGTTGTTTATGTATAAATTATTGATGTTTATGTTTAAATTATTGATATTGTTTATGTATAAATTATTGATATTGTTTATATATGAACTATTGATATGGTATATGTATAAATTATTCATCCTAGCATTAAGTGTTCTATGTATTGAGAAACATTCTTATAACCATCACACACTTTTGTTTTAAAAAGGACAGGATTTGAATTTCTGAAATTCAAGTAAATTATCAGTTAGCTCCATTAACCGTCTCCTTCAAAGTGATTTCCTCAAAGCCCATTTTTAGGGAGTCTCTACTCAATGAAAAAAAAACTTGCCAAATTTAAAGTCGAAGTCTAATATTTCAAAAAAGGTAATTTTTTAAACAAAAAGCCCTGTAACTCGCTTGTGGCTCTATTTCCTTAAGATGCGTTCTTAGAGTATTTCAACTACAGAAAAGAAATATGCTTACCAAATTTCCTCGCTGTAAATCTAGCAGTTCAAAAATGGGATTTGTCTTACCTCTACATCTCTGTAACTTCCGGCTACTCCAGTTAGAAGTTGGTTTCCGCAAAACCCATTATTAAAGGATTTCTACTCTTCAAAAGGAGCATTCCTGCCAAATTTTTAAGGCCTAATAGTTCATAAACGGGATTATTTACCTATAATTTTCCTTAATACCCAGTTAAGGGTTGATTTGTTTTTGCAAATTTGACACTTTGCAGAACTCTATTCCAGAAAAGTAACGTGCGTGATAAATTTCAAGTCTGAGTCTGAAAGTTCGAAAACGGTAATATTTATCTGTAACCGGTCCTAAGACCTCGCAGCACCCTTGTGGATCAATCATTGCAAAATTAAGTTCCTTTCTTAACAAATCCTTACTCCATGATAGGAGCATGCCTACCGACTTTCAAGTCTGTAGGTCTAATAGTTCCAGAGACATCGTGAAGAGTGAGTTTGTGAGTCGCCTTTTTGCTTCATATGTATAAAGAACTACCACTATTTTTATCGGAACTCTTTACATAAGTACCATTGTTCTTCGACTGAATGCATACTTACTTAGCACTGGAGTTATCCTGGATCAAGAACGAGGATCTCCCGAGCAGAGGCCTGCTATTGCACTGGGGTGGGCTGACTCTCGCCACTTCCGCAAAACGTGGTAGTTTGGAGTGCATAATTTTTGGTAGCGGGGCTGCGTCCGCGCGGCCCCGGTTTGCATAAAAGTAGTTTTTATCAGTTAACGCTTGTTATAAGCCTTTTTTACTGAAGGTAACCATTTTGACTCATACAAAAAAAAATGGAATTCTTTTACATAGAAAATATTTCCAAATCAATTTAAATAAAAGATATATATAGGAATGGATGTGCACGTTATCGTATCCTTCCTATATTCCTTAATGAAGTAATGCCAAGAGAGTGCCACCTAGCTGACAAGGTGGTTCGAGGATAACGAGAGACGAATGGGACAATTGCGCGGGAAACGACAGAGAGAGACGACGGCGAGGAGCGACAACAGGAAGAAGAGACGAGGGTACAGCGACGAGACGCCTCGTGGAATCCAACGACCTACCTTAAAATGATGTTTCGATTACTTTTTACGAACTTTTAGCCCTCCCTTGTACATAATTCTCCTAAATAAATGCATATTTAAGTCAACTTGGCCGTTGTCACTCTCTCTCTCTCTCTTTATATATATATATATACCGTTGTTTGTAAAAAATGCAATACCATAAATGTATCATTAGAATTAAATGAAATTTAATGCACAAACGACTTGTATTAGTATAACTAAACCACAGAATTTCTGAAGCAAAAGAACAATATTAATTGTCCGAAATCAGTATTTGGTGTAGCCACTACGCGCTGCAATAAGTGCTGGTATACGACGTGGCATTGAGTCAAACAGATTTTGAATGTCTACTTGTGGAAGAAAATTCCATATTGATTGTATGCGCAGCAAAAGTTTGTCTTTTGAAGCTACAGGACACAGATCATGAGCGAGACGCCGACCAACCAAATCCCTCACATGCTCAATAGGCGACATTTCAGGTGGATAAGCAGGCCAAGGAATAAGTAGCATGTGTTGGGCTGAACAGAAGTCTCAAACAGTCTTTGCAAGATGCAGGCGTGCATTATCCTGGTGAGAGATAGCTCCAGGGATGCCTTGAAGGAAGGAAACGACTTTGGGCTGTAGCACTTCACGAATGTAGCTGTTGCTTTTGAGATTGCCCTCAATTCGAAGCAAATTGGATCTTCCATGATACGAAAATGCACCACAAGCCATAAGTCCGGGTGTTACGCCACTATGTCGTTAGGCAACGCAATCTGGGAGGCCGCGTTCGCCGGCATAGCATCTAACACGAATGTGGCCATAATGGTTCCACAAATTTAAGCGTGATTCATCTGAAAAGACAACTTGGTGCCAATCATCTAGCGAGGCTCTTTGCTCATGAGCCCATTGCTGACGCAGCCGTCAATGGTTTGCCGTGAGAAGGATCCTGTATATAGGCACCCTTGCACACAATCTACGGTGCAGCAGACGTCGACGAATTGACGAAGCCGACATTAGTACACCTGCAGCAGTAGACCAAAGTTTCTGCCAACTGTCTGGAGGAAGTTGTACGGTCATTCGATGCCATGGCGAGTAGGTGTCGATCGTCGCTCGCTGAGTCACCACTGCCAGTTTTTCGAGTGGTTCGCTGATCGTCGGCCCATTGTTTCCAAACTCGCATCACTGTGGAACTGTTCCACTGCCCACGAGCTCCTATTGAGCGATAGGAAAATCCTTCTTCTCGAAGGTCGATAATCCTCTCTCGTTCAAACCCCGTCAGTTGTTCGAATTTCTCCTCATTTCGTTATGGCGGCATACTTATAGGTCTCACTAAACATTCGCCACTAACAAATAATCATTAACTTTTTTCAACGTCCCGCTACAGCCCTCTATTTATACGCATTCAGCATCAGTTCAGAGGGATTTGCGCGCGCCACACAGTGCGGTAGCTCTGAAACCTTACAATTTTACGTAACATCCTATATTTGTTGTAGAGTTCCTTTAATTCTGATGATTCCTTCATGGTTTTGTATTTTTTACAAACAGCAGTGTATTAATAAACAGATCATTGAAAATATTTTTAGATATAAATTCTGTTTTTTAAATGCATTTATCACAAACATTTCTATTACATTTAGCACAAAGGTTTTTACATCTATTTCTATTGCATAACTCTTCAACTTGACAATTCTTCTTTGTGTCAGTAGTATGTATTTTTGTCATTGGAATGGACGTGTTCTCGACTTCTGTATATTTACTTCTTAGCTCTTCAGCCAATTGGAAAATAAAATCTTTTCTGGAAATATTTACTTGAGTGGTCTCTTTTCGTTCAGTGTTTCCCATAAAGTCCCATCAACAGCTTTTTGGTCTGAATTTTTATTTCAGAAGATGTATCGACAGAGTTTAAATCACTCGATCTAAAATCAGAAATAATTACTCCAGCTCTGTTTTGTTAGGAGCTATATAACGAATATCTTCCTATTCACTGCTTGACAATTTAATTTTATAGACTTCTCCCTTTGATTCAATTTCCTTATCACATTGGTCTATATCAAATGAATCCTATTCCTTATCTGATAGATCTTTTTGTATTTTGATTTTTCAATAAAAGAAAGTATTTCTGATTTTTTCCCATAATAGCAACTCTAGTTAACCAGATAAAATAAGTATCCATTGTAATATCTCTTACGAGTAAATTGCAAAATTGCGTTTGTAGATCAAATTTTTCTTGTAAGAAGTGAATTCCACAAAATTATAAATTATATATTATTTCACTAAAATGACTACTACACGCGATGTACAAATCAAAATGACAACAGAAGTGGGTAATAATGCAGGGAGTAGCGAAAAAACGTGACGATGTATGTGTATGTGTATGTGGCTCTCACATACACACAAATATTGTACGTAAGGAATGCAAAATGGATGAGAAACAAATCACGTACGACTTGATTGTCGCCCAAGCCTGATATGAGCAATACATTTCATGTATTATGCGATTAACTGTTAAATCATTCTATGAATCAAATTGTCTCACAACCGTAACAATAGGTATACCGATAATGTGAAATGATGAGGTTGGAGGGGAAGAGAAATCAACATTTACATATATTTCATTACTTCCCTGAAAACCAACGTATTTTGTTATATATATATAGCAATCAAATTTTTAATTAGTCTAATTAGCTCAGTCCGTAAATCTAGTGTTAAACTTATTATATACATATTATTATTTCAGAAACGAATTTTTCATTCAGAATGCTTTGAATCCTGAATTTCTATTGATTAAAAAAGCACGTGTTGCATAACTGGACAAAAATTCAAACATTAGCAAGTGTAAGAGTTCGGAGTTCATAAGGCGGGAACGCCACCTGAAAAGGAGACCTCCCCCCCCCCACTCCCTTTGGTGAGACGAGAGGGATTTTGATTCATTCTATGTCTAGGTGAGGAGCTTGCATCTATCCGAGTGCTTTCTTTAAAATAAATATCAGTTTTTTAACTTTGTAGACGCCATGTCTTTGTTTTGTTCGTGCCCATTCATAAGATCAAAATTTACTGCAGGTCTTTCGTGAAACAGTCTTATATTTCATCAAAAAGGGTTTTTATACCAGAATTATTTCAAAAGTGAGTGTTATCTTTATGTTAAAACTAAATGCTTATTGTTTGGATTTGACGGTAAATATTTGTTCCTGCAGCACCAACACATATCAAATCCACTTAGGTTTTGTACTTAAAATGTACACCGGTATGCAAATGTTAAAGAACCAATGAACCCAGTGCCACTAAAGACAAAACTTATGGAGAGGCTGATGCATGCCAAATCCTTTGAGGCTCAAATTTGTCCCTTTGGCTTGGTGTCGAAGTTTGAAGAGTAGTTTCAGTTCAAGTATTGCCCTCATCGCTTGATCGTGGCTCTAAATTACGAGTTCGACGCCCATAGAGAGAGATCTCCCGTAAGTCTCCCAAAGGGCGGCTTCAATTAAAATCAATTCAACTGTTTGAGTGAAAAGTCCTCAAGGGAATCAAAGGATTAAAAAAAATAAGAATAGAACAAAGGAAAAAAGGGAGGCAAAATATAAAATGTTTATAAGTTTTGTTTTGACCTCTATAAGTTCTGAGGAGAAGCATCGGAAGAAGGGTAATTTCAAGACATTTCGAGTTTATTTTTGAGATAAGGGTAGCACAAAGCACACATTCCCCTTCCCCCTTTTATTTGGAAAACCATTTACGGGTTTAATATTTAAATTTAATAATCTTTTTATATAAAATTCTTTTTTGAAAAAAATAGCAGCTTCTAACTGAAAAGTTATTTATTTATTTTGAGGTATTTATATTTCCTTTTAAAAATTACAATATAATTTTTTAGTGCAAATCTATTATCTTCTGCTACAAACAGACGGCGAGAAAAAGAATCAATACCTTGAGAGGAAAAATTGTATGCCGGACAGTTTTAATAATAGCATTAGCAAATGAATAAATACCTCTCAGTGGGAATCTTTAGTGTTAGACCATACGCAATTTTTTTAAAATTTACATAGCACTCTAAAAGAACATGAAAGCTATCGACGGCTGAGGCCATCATTTTGAACCAAAGTCAAATCAAGAAACTGACCCTTGAGCAGCATCCACTCTCCATTCTTCCACTCCACTCTGATGGTAAGACTATGTGTGAACCTTGATAGATTTATAACGTATACATTAGTTCTTCTATACAACAGATTCTTAATGGAGTTACCCCCGATATTTCCTCTCAAAATAGCAATGAATCCCAAAATCATAACAACGAG
This sequence comes from Trichonephila clavata, assembly GCA_019973975.1. Lineage (NCBI taxonomy): Eukaryota > Metazoa > Arthropoda > Arachnida > Araneae > Nephilidae > Trichonephila > Trichonephila clavata. The sequence continues at coordinate 29,510 of BMAO01030499.1, forward strand.
CAAAACACTAGTATTCAAAGCAACCGAAGATTTGGCCAGAACCAAGAAGACAATATCTCTATTTTTCTTCACGTTTTTGAACTTTTCGATATAATTTCTAACTTAGTAAAAAGAGTGCGAACAATTTTAAAATTACTACCTAAACTTAAAGTAGTTGAAAAAGATAAGCAAAAAGACAATTTACAAGTTGAACCCATTTTAAATGATTAGTACATTTTCTTTTACTTAACATTTACTTACTTTTACTTAATTCTTTACTTTTCCTTTTCTAATTTTAATTTTAAACTCCATTGATTTGTTCTTTTTATTTATCTCTGAATCGGACAATCAACAATTATAACGCTCCCAACATCAAACAAAAACACTTCATTCAAGTTGTCGAGGTTCTTCTATGCCAGCCTACCCTCATTGAAGCCACACCTCCACCTAACTATCCAATTATACAACACCATGCCACCTCACAGTTCCAAATAGGGGGTTGAGGTCTGCTGACGAAGTTCAGTTGTCCTTCGAAAACATCAAAGTCTATATATACAACAGGGGTTCAGGTCACTATAGTTTGAGCAGAAACATGACAACTTGGCTATCGCCGACGGTAACAGAACATATGTAAGCCATTTTTAGATGGCGTGAAGTTATATAAAAATTACTTCAGCTATATTATTTATTTTGAAAATGAACTTAATGAAGAGGAACTCACCTCGGTGCTTCATCCGAACAAATGCATGATGGCAGAAAAAATTGAAGTTCAGAATTTCCTTTTATTTAAAATAGCTAAAATCATATTTGATGCGATTTAATATCAGGATACTAGAGTGAACCACGAATTAGACCCTAGTTCTGGTATATTATAGATGATTAAAGCGATTCTTAAGAAAAAGAAAATGTGTCACCTAGAAACGACTTAAAGATACTTTAAATGAGGGACGCTGCTTTAAATTCCATCTTTAACAGTAGTATAATTTTAGAAAAAATATGGTATGCATATTTATTGATTTATTAACTTTATTCCGTAAGTTAAATAAAGGTTTAGTAGTAGTAAATGAATTTTTTTAAAACTGAAATGAATAGAAACGAGAGAAATGTTTCAACAGTGTCATTATGTCATTTAAGCAAATAGTGAAGATTAAACCATCAACTCAATCAAAAAAAATATCAACAGTTTTGTGAAGGATTGATTCGGCTTTTATGATTTAAGTAAGTGGTGTGAACGTATGGAAAGGTGTGCTTGTTCCACATGTGGATACTCATTTAGTTCTGGCTGTGAAATACTACAATAATATGATGAAGTGTAGGCGTCGGAAGGAAAAGGGTTAAGGCCACACACACATAGATCTGCTTCCAAAAATTATACATCCTAAACAACTGATTCAATGTCATATTCCATATTTTTGTAAACGTTATTATTCCAGCAGAAATTTTAAAAATTCTCAAATATTTCATGAGTATTCCATTTATATAATGTGTTTCCCTCTATTTAGCCGGTGCTATCAGGTGGTGGATTCGAGTCCTGATGTTTCTGAAAATCCACGCGTAGAAAGTCTGATGCATGTCAAATATGTTACGTCCTCATGTTAGGGGGGTATGGAGTTTTGAAGAGTGCCATTTCAGGTGTAATGTAGTACATAATTTATGAAGTACGTCACCTTTTGCCCGATAGCCTATGCGATGTTAAAAACTGTCAATCTAAACATCATCATAATTCTGTGTATCTAAGTGAATATGAAAATTAACTAATTGAAATTAAGCGTTTTCCGAAGCTGTTTTTCCGATCAAAGCGTCTTTCTAGTGCATTACCTGCTTTAAAGGTAACTCATTAAAAGCCACGTGCCTATCAGCTTAAAAATTAAATAAAAGCAATTTACGATAGTTGAGCATTCATGTCATTAATGACATGTATTCATGAATTCATTAATAGTTATTCAAGTGAAAGATGGTATTAATTATTTTACGAATTTTATAACGTTAACTAAGAAGGAAAAAGAAGGCATAATCCGAAACATTTAGGTTTAAGATAATAAAGTACAAAAAAAAAAGGGCAATTTAAATTACCAATTATTTCGTTAAATAAATATGCAAGAACTAAGCGAACGGGTTTTTTTCAGAAAAAAAAATGTGTGATTATTGTGAAACTTTTCGTTTTAAATGAAAAGATAAAAACATTTTAAAATAAATGTTTTAAATTTTTTTTTCTATTTTTCCTCTTTGGCAAGCATCGCACAACAGCTGAAAATGAAGAAAAATCAGAAATAAATTAAAAATAAAAAAAGTTTCTTGTATTTATTAAATATTTCTTCCTTCCTTAAAAATAGGTTGCAATCTAAAGTTAAATAAACCCAGTTTTAAAGTTTCATTCATTTGATTTAATTATTTATTGAAAGATGTCTCTGTTCGGATTATTTTCTTTCTTTCAAAAATTCAATACAAGAAAAACTCAATCTCAACAGTTTTATTTTACGTTCCAAACTTTTACATTGTTTAGGGTTTTTTTCTTTTGAAGAATAAAGCCTGTGTTTTATCAACATTAAAGTAAAAATTAGTTTCAATTACAATTAATTCTTTTTTATAAAATGTATGATGTTTATCAACATTAAAGAAAATTAGTTACAATTACAATTAGTTCTCTTTTTTTTCTTAAAAAAAGCAGGATTTCATCAACAGGAAAGTAAAAACTGTAGTTTCAACCACAATTAGTTCTTTTTCTTAAAAAAAAATGTATGATTTTCATCAGAATTAAAGTAAACATTGTTTTCAATTACATATATGTAGAATGCTTAACGGAGTGCCTGTTTCCTTGTGGAAACTTAACCTCCTATCATGAAGATTTGGGTGTAGCTTTAGTTGTCTTTACCTTAGCCCAGTACTGCAAAATAGTATAGAGAATTTTTCTAAATTTTTTTTAAATTTTTATTTCATTTTTTAAAAATTTAATTAATTATAGTTATTTAATATTGATATTTATGCATGTTAAAATTAAATGAATGTGAAAAGAAAAATTTTAATTGAAGGTCGCATTGAGAGTATTAAGTTTATTCCTGTACTATGCGCATCGGGGGGGGGCCGAGTGCGCTTGCGTGCGGGGTTAATCATTTTTAATGAGAGTGGCTAGCGGGATGACCCGTCTAGTCGAAGTAGGTGCGAGTTGCCTTAAAAAGCGGGGGTTTTGAAATACTTTGCAAGAAACGGCGTCGGCTAATCGGGTTGCAGCCTCTCGGAGGCAGGAGGGGCTTCTATGTTGGTAGGTTAGAAGTAGAGGCCATTGCCTCGTAAAAAAAAAAATGTCGACTTTTTCTTCTTCTGGAGTGGCGTTTCTGAGAGTTTTCCCTAATGAGAGGAGTTCGGGGTGATTTGAGAAAAAGTTTTTAAATTCACGGATTGCGAGAAGGATTTCAGAGCATGAGGAAGGATTTTGGTTTTTTGTGGCTGAATCGGGCTCAGAACGTTTAGTCGTCTGCTCAGATTCGGTTTTACGTGCTGACCTCTGGTGGCCTATTTTAGCTACATTTGCGTAGGAGTTATTTGTGGTTACTGGCTTTGGGGTATTTTGGGTTTGGTTAGAGTTAGGTTTGTTTTGGGTGGTGTTATTTTGGATGGGATCTCCTTTCTTTGGGTTTGTTTTTGGGTATTTAGGGCATTGTTTTGAGTTGGCCATGTGGCCTTTGGTTTTACAGTTTATACAATCTGGGTTTTCTATTCTTTCTTTGATTGGACAGTTGCTTGTCCGATGTTCCTGAGCGCACTTCAGACACCTAGTTTTGATATTGCAGTATTGTGAACTGTGGTGGAAGTAATTGCAGTTGATTTTTTTTCAATTACAATTAAATCTTTATTTTCAAAAAAAAGTATATGACTTTCTTTATCATTGTAGTTAAAAATTAATTTCAGTTATAATAAGTTCTTTTTTTTTAAAAAAAAAATTAGTTTTCATCAACATTTAAGTAAAAATTTGTTTCCATTACAATTATAGCTCTATTTTTTTTTAAAAGAGTATGCTTTTCATCAACATTAGAGTACAAAATTAGTTTCAATTACAAACCAGAGGCAGGTCACAAAAAGAGAGTCTTTAAACGATACCGAAGCAACGAACAAATACCTAAAAGTAGTAAAATAGTTTTACCTTTTTCGGAAACTTTTAAATAAGGGAAAAGTTAAAAAAAATGTTGAAAATTTTGAACAGTGGAATAATATTATATTGAAATTAAGAAAAAGATTTTATATTATTGACATAAAGTGACAGTTAAATTTGAAGATTAGGGTCAATTTTTTAATTAAATCCAAAATGACAAAAACAATCATTTTATAAATTTAAAGCACAGGCAAAAATTTGTTAATTAGTTTTGTAAATTTTACAATTAAAATAATGATTTGATTCAATACCAACAAAACAAGACGAATGTTCATAAAAAATCATAATTTGATATTTTTAAACATAAATAAATAATGATTGATTGGAATTTTGATAACACAGGAAACCTAAAACACAAGCTTGAATTATCATAAAAAGAAAAATACTATTAACTTTTCAAGTAAATCGTACATTTTTCAAAAAAAATAATTATTTCATTGCTGAAAGAAAATTGTAATTATCGTTGCTGACTTTTATTTTGACATATACATATTACTATAGACCATAAGGAACAATTATATACTTTCCTTTTGTTAAATTATGTTGAAGCCTGAAAACTTCTACAAAAAACCTAAAATATTACTTTTTGTATGTTTCATTTTTATAAGCAAAAAATATCAGGGATATGAACAAAGTTTCATCATACATTAAGAAGAAAGGTCTTTAAATTTATCTTCTTCCCATTTTTTTATTTTCTTTAATTCATCTTGCTGAGAATACTGTTATTACTTCTTTTAAAATAGATTCATCTTTTAATACTAAGACTGAATTTCGAAAGGACTTTGATGTTTCTTTTGTATAGCTTTTGCTAATGTTTTATCCACAAAAAACAATCTATTTTTTTATGCTGTGAATGTAATATGTTGAAAATATAAAAATATATTCTTTTTTATTTTAAGATTTCTTCTTATAAAGTAAATACGGTTTTTGATTAAAAATTCAAAAGAGGAAATATGGTATTGAAAAAGTAATTTAGCACTTTTTATTGACATTCTTTTTATCGAAATAAAAGATTTTAACTACGTATAACATGTTTTTTATCATCAGCTTGAATTTTCTTTGTATTTTTAAGAGATATATAATTTGATTCTTTTAACTTAATAGCGGTGTAAAAAAATTACTGTTGTACATCTCTGCTTTCACTTCTAAAATTTTGTTGTGATGCATAGTAAATAAATTAAATTACCATTTCGAGATATTTATAAATGACTAATATTATTTAAATGCTTCTTACTTTGACAGAATTAAATAAGCTTATATATATTAATATAAATATTTAGAGCAAGAGAACGCAAGAGTTTGACGATTCGGTCTCCCAAATACGGGAAACAATTGTACTTCTGGACTACGGGGAATAAATACTTCTGGGAAAACTCAGTCAAACAAGTTTTATAAATGATCAATAACAGAAGTTTGTCACGTGGTTGTAGCTGGGGATAATCGGCCGCGAATGTACTGATGTATTGTCTCTTTGATTCTTTAATATAAAGAAATCCTACGCTCTGTTTGGAAGAAACGTGAGGGAATTCCTAAGCAATGACAATAAAAGCAGTTCTGGGAATCAAAATATTTAAGAAGAGGTGTAATTTTAGGCTTAATAGTAGCATGTTGCTCGGCATTTCCCTGGTGAAAAGCTCGTTGATGAGTTCAGCGATCATGGAATTTGAATCCAATGGATCGATGAAGGAAATGTGAATTGTAGCGAGAAAAGATGTAGTGTGGCCCACAGTTAATATCCCTTAACATTCTGCAAAGTCTGCAAGGAGCTTTTGATGCTCTAATATCTCAGAAAACAGTCTGACGAAAATTGGCTGAATTCAGCTTGCGAACAAGTTACATTTTAAGAAAATTGTTATTTACCTTTATACCCACTGAAGTGAAAGATTGCGACGGTTTCAGAACCTAGACTTTTGGATGACCCACTTCACCTGATGTGTACGATGAGTCTCAGTTATTTTTTCTGATAATTATCATCAGGCGAGAGCTTGAAGGCCCTTAGGAACTAGATCTTAATTCAGACATTAATCTTGAAAGCCATATCACTTCTCAACATAGCACAATACTTTGGGATGTCATCAGAAGCAATGCCAGGTCACATCTATAATATATTAGTTCTATATTCGCCGCAAGATGGTATCTTTATGAAATACTGCAACCAGTTGTGATACATTAATATTCAATAGCTGAAAAATGGTAAGCAAGAAACACGTATACGCTCATGGCATTCATCAACAGACAAGCTTTACAGCATGTCCAATTGCTCCCTTGACTGGCAATGTCCCCTAATCCCTCACTGATCGAACATGCAGATCTGATTTATTGTTGTTTGTTTCCAGAATTAATTCGAGGACCGACTGTAGAGATGGTTGAGAACGTACGGACCTCCTTCTCTCTGGATACCGTAAGTTGCTTTTTACATCATTGAAAAAAGTGATCTTACTTCTTACGGATCCTCCCTGGATTTTGATGGTGTTTTTAAAAAGTTATCTTCTTCTAAATATAGTAATTTACACTGCTAACAACCGTAAATGTAACACCAATAAAGACAAGAGATAGCACAACAAAATTTATTTTGTAGATAACATGTTGACCAAGTATCAAATGATTAAATTTATAGACTTCTGTGAAGTGTGGTTCTTGCCAGAATCTGTAGCCGCCATTGTTAGAGATCACCGCTGCCACAGCCTCGGCATTGATTCAAAGAGACTTTGGATGTGTTCTTGGGGTACAGCAGACCACGAAGCTTCCACACATTGCCAAAGTTGATATAGTGTGGCGGCTGGGGGTGTAATCTGGGTCAATCGTTAAGCAACCACGGACCACATGTTTTCTATCGGCGAACGATCCAGAGAGCGAGCCGGCCAGGGAAGCAATTCAATCTGGTGATTGACGAAGAACCTTTGGACAATGCGTTCCACGTGTGGTGGCGCATTATCCTGTTGAAATATGGCTGTGGCCAAGCCCTGAAGGTAAGAAAGGACTACTGGCTCCAACGCCTCGAAGATGTAGCGCTAGCTGTTTAAAGTACGGGCAATGCGTACTAGAGGAGTGCGAGAGTGACATCCAATACCGCCCCATACCATAATACCCGGTGCAGGACCAGTGTGGCGGTGCATAACGCAGCTGTTCAGCATCGTCTCTCCACGGTGTCTCCAGACTCGAATCCGCCCATCGTGGTGTTGCAGACAGATGCGTGACTCGTCAGTAAAGACAACTTTATTCCATTCTGCCACCCACATCCTTCTTTCATCACACCATTGGCGGTGGAGATGTCAGTGGTTCTGCGTCAAGGGTAGACCAAGCAATGAATGTCTTGCGGACAGACCACTCTGCTGTAAACGGCGTCGAATGGTACACGCAGACACTGAATGATGCTTTACAGACTCAATGTGCCGTGCTATGGTTCGAAATGTGACTGAGCGATCTGTCACTGCCATGCGCACAATTTGCCTGTCCTCACGTGAAGTGGTGCACTGAGGTGGATGCGATCGACCACGTCGGTCTGTCATAACTTCCTGCATCCAACGATCACATATCCGCATTACAGTTGTTTGGCTTCGTTCAACACGACTACCGATTTCCCTGAAAGATAATCCACAATCTCGGTAGGCCCCTATCCTTCCTCTGTTGAATTCGGATACTTGATCAATAGCTGATCGCTGTTTTCTACGAGACATAACTAATCTTTAAAAAAAACACAAGAAAAACACAATTGCCGAACTTGAAATCGTCGAAATCTCCAAGCCTTAAATAACGCTTTGAGGTGGTGCCACAGGCGTGCGTGATGTGTGTCTGTGCTGAAATTCTATTCATTTGCATATCTCACCTCCGCTAATGCATGTTGTAAATTTCATGTTATTTGCGTGCTTCCGTCAGGGTGTTGCATTTACGGTGGCCAACAGTGTATTTGTATATGCATTCTCTAATGGTGAGGCAAATTTCCTCTCATTTTACTCCTTTACAATGTTAATTTTTCTACGCCAGATACGGAACTTAAACTTATAAACATATATTATAGATAGCTCTTTGCAAATCAATCAAAATAAAGTTTTCCTTCTCAATATTTTCATAAACTTTCAAAAGTAACAAACGTAGAGAATCCTCATGCAGTTTTTACTTTGGTTAACTTCTGAGGTTTTTTAGGCGCGAGAGTGAATGGGAAGTTTGCCCATTTTTGCATAAGTGTGAAAAAGTGAACGGAAGTAGTGATTCCCCCCATCCCCCCGAATACTCGCCAGGGCGAGGAAAAGAATGCGGGGCCACCACGTAACTTACGTCATATCCGCGAAAAAGTTGGACGATTGCTAAGGGGGAACTGCAATACAGGTATGGAGTGGGACATCTTGCTGCTACAGACGAAAGGCGCTTAGGTATTGGAGACATTAAGTGGCTACCCTTACTACTTGTAACGAAATCGCATGGAGTATTTTGTAGTTTTTATATAATAAACCTGCCGTTTTCGACGAGTAAATGCACCCAAAAGATTACTATTAGATAGCTCTTCACGTTAGGAGAGTGTTTGTGGCGTTGTGTATATGTCACTAACGTTCAAGCCAGAATCGCTACGGATAGCGTCTTGTAATGAAACAAAGTGACTTCTGTGAGTGATGCATTAAGTTTATACTATCAATTTTCATCTCCGTTGAAAAAAATTACTTCTAGTCAGAATGCCTAGAACAAATGCGAAAAGAGGAAAAGAGTTTCATGAAAAAAAGGAAAACTAGCAGCAAGTCCAGTCGAAAGTCTATATATCACCAGGTAGTCCTGTTGCAGCTCTGTTATCATGTTCATTAGTGCTGTACACACCAGAGACTGCTGCAATCATTGGATCGGATGATGATTAAAATCCATTTATCTTAACTGGAGAATTTAATGTTAATTTTGCTTCAGAAGAAGCAAAGCCACTGATTGAATTCTTGAAACGGACACTGAATTTGACAATGAATACAGATTCTGGAGAAGAAACAACACTATACGGAGCCACAATTGATGCAGTTTTCTCACGTTTTCTTGATTGACTACAATTGAGAATTTTTATATCCTGCTTCAGTTACCACACACATATTGTGTATTTCTCTGAAAATGATGATGCAGAAAATTGAATAAAAGTATTATTTTCATACAATAAATGAAGTTCGAATTTTTTTTATTAAAGTAAGTTCACCCATGCAGTTTAATATAATTAGATGTATTCCTGCATTTACGGCCAACGTCGCCAAAGAAGTTTCACTTCCATCTCGTGGCTTTCCCCGTTTTCATTTTTATAACGTTGATTAACGCCAGAATATTGCTTTGTAGAGGAAGCATGATATATGCTAGGAGGTGTTGCCTTTTGAAGACATTTGAAGTGATAACGTATTTGATGAATTGCTAAGCATTATGAGCAAACTTGAAAAGCACCTTTGATTTCCATTAAAAAATTAGTTTGTAGAGCTGGACGTGCAGATTGACCTAGAGATTGACACAGTAAGGTAGCTCAAAGTTCGTTTTAAAAAGATTTGAAAATTTTGATATACAGTTAGGTTTTGATTGTTATATCGTTCTTACTGAATACGTTGTCTAACTTGAATTCCATAAAGATACACCTCTTTATACATTGTTTGTCAGTTGCTTAAGGTATCCGACTACCCTAAAATTGTGAATTTTGCCAAAGATGGACAGTTTTTTTGATAATTTTATTTTATAGTTCATTTTATAAAAATACCAAGTTTATTATTTTCCGTTCACTAGAACAAAAACTAAAAGTGTTTTAGTAAAAGCAGATGGCATTACTTTCAGCAAGATATCATACTATAAAACGCGTTTCACACAAAATGAGTACTTTTTTTAAATTGCTCAACGGAGACAGCGATTGCTAAAAAAGTTTCGAAAATAATTCCCTGAAATTTTTGTGTACGTTCTGTATAATACATAGTAGAAGTGTTTTAACTTTCAGATTTATTAATCACTGTTTTATTACAAAGTTTACAGTACCTTATGTTAATATAATCACAGTCTCTTAAAGTAATTTCATAAGGCAACTAAGAGAACGTGGTCTAACTTTTGTAAAAATTAAATATCTCTTATCAGAAGGTCATTTCAAAAATGAATAATATAGCAATATATCAGAACTGACAATTGAAAATTTGTTAATAAACTTTTGGTACAGAATGGACCCCGTTTATGTTATTTTTTGTAAATTTTTATCCATTTTTTCCCATTTTAGTAATAAAATTTATTTTTCTCTTTTTAATTTTAGCATATTTTTCTTAAAATGTACTAAACAAATCTAAAAAACACGAAAAAAATCCCCACATCTACATTTTCTTAAAATAAAGTTTTCAGAAGTAGTCGGATACGTTAACCACAAACACCAAAGCAAACATATGTTCCTTAGGTGTGTTTTCTTAAATAATGTGTACAAATTTCAGAATAACAGAGTAAACAATTTTTAAATAAATGAAACACTAAATTTTTATTTATCATTTCATATTTTACAAGTTTATGCAAGATGTTTTGATTAATTTTTGAAATAAATAATACGTAAAATGAATAGAAGTATATAATGCCTGCATTAAATTGGAAATATTTATTTATTTTTAAGATAGCTTCAGGGTATAAAATGGAGTTTAAGTGATTTCTTAAGTCAATTCATTAGCTTTCTACAATATTAAGCATGTTATCAGAAAAGTTATATGTTCTTTAATTAATTTTATCCATCCAGCGTCTTTTAAACATGAATTCGAAATGCAAATACTGCAGTCAGTAATTTTTAGCAAGTACTCTCGAAATAAATATAAACAGCAATGTCTTTCATTCTTCTCAATGAACAAAGACAGGAATGAATTACAATAAACTTTTGCATATACTATTAGCATTTTGAAAAGATGTTTATTAATATAAATGCAGTTCTGTGTCTTAAATTTAATAACGTAATATGTTTCTCTCCTCAAAAACTCTCCTTTAACATCTCCTTGTAATTTTGATAGTTTCAAAGAAACTAATATGAAAAACTATGGAGATGTAGCTTTCTTCAGCTCGTAGCTTATTTGCATAAGCTTGCTGTTATTTACATGGACATACATGGAGAAGTAAATGTTAAGAAAAATATAATGATATGATACAAAATAATGAAAAAAATAACAGCAAATTTAAAATGGCTACGAATTGACCAAGGTAAATTTTTTTCGCTGTATTGTTACACCCGAGTGCTTACGGATCCTGAGACATCCAGACTAATAGACACTCAAAATAAAGCAAAATTTCCTATTTATTTAAAAGTTTACTAAGGAAAACCTATATTACGATTAAATCTATTAGAAATTTTTATCTAAATTCTGTTTTAATAAAAAAGGTTAGTTAATGCAATAGAAGTTTTATAATGTAATTTTGATTTAAGGTATTTCATATCGATTCTTACGACGTTACAAATAAACTGCCAATCAACGGAAGGAAAGTTCATTTTGAATTCAAATTCCCTCGATTCTAAACATTTTCATTTACATACAAATTTGCATATATTATTATGGACTATTTTAAGCTATATAACTATTGTAAACTCATTAGAAAAGCAAATTTTTGACATTTTTAAGAATTAATTTCATATATAAATTTTAACTTTTTACCTTAACTGTAGGTCAAATCTTATATTTAAGAAAACTACCAGTTGTGGAAATAAAACAAAGTATGTGATTTTCTGAAAGAATTTTTGTAAATATTGTGATCTAAATTTCATTTTTAGAATGTATATTTTTAAACAAATCATTAATGACCAAATATTTACAATATTTAAGAATCAAAATAGTCACAAGTAAGGGGTTCATGTAAATTAGCATTAATAAACTAATTACCAAGCGGATGATAGTAGCTTAGATAAAATGTCTTTTAATAAAGCTTACTTCTCACACGGAGAATTTTCGAAAAATATACGAGTAAAAGTACATCCTGTTTCCTTTATTTATTTAAATTCTTCCTTAAGTCACCAAAGAGCAAAAGTCGGAATACAATTTTTTAATTATCCTCTTAAAATTCGTGAAGTTTCATTTTCTTACTAAACACTAATTAAATCGAAAAATACTTAGTTCTAACTTGAATGTCTCTTAAGCATGAAGATGAATGCTTTTTTTCTCTCCCATTTCTACTTCGCAATATTCTTACCATTCACTTTAATCACTTAACAACGTGCTCCAGAATCATTTTTTTCACCCCTTGCAAGATAACGTCATAATTCCAAAATTAATTAATTTCGTCCCGAAATCCAATAACTCTTAATGAACTCAAGTGAGCGCAATTATTTTACCGATCTCTCCAACAAATTAATTTTTAATTAACATATTATAGCCGACGAGAGCACGTGACTTTAAATGAAATTGCTTCAAGTAAGAAGTCAAGTGAAGAGGAAGAAATGCATGATTAAGGATCATATAAAAAGACAGTCTTCCTTTTGTTTAAAAGCAAAATTAACCTCATTTGAATTAAAGGGTTACTTTTCTTAGCCTTTCTATTTTTAGGGAAGAGAAAAATACTGTAGTTTAACATAACTTTAAAAGTAGTACATGGAAAAGCAATTTTAATTACGGAGGTTTAAACAAAAGACTTTAAGATATCAATTATATATTTAAAGGTAATCGCTATTTCCATACAGGTAATATTAAAAAACAAACCTTCTTGCATTTCTGAAAGAAATTAGACGACATAGAAGATCCCCGCAAATCTGTAAATTACATATATAAAACTCTTTAGACTGAAGGTAAATTTTCAAAATATATTGTTTGGTAAAAATTTACTGTACGGTCACCCTTGGCGACTTCTTGTACGAACGAGATTTAAAGGAAACAGCGTAGTGAAAATGTTGCCTGCGCAAAAAAAAAATGGCTGCCAAATCGCTGAAAACGATAATCACACACAGCCTTAAAAGAACATTTACTCTCTTCCATATTAAAATCAACCTTACTCTGACTCACCCACAAATAAACCTGAACTAAAATCTCATTCGATGTCATTCGACTCAATTAAAAAAAAAACCTTTCTCACACTCCTTTTGACGTCATGCATTTGTCCTTTCACCTTAGATTTACACCTCCACTTATATGGTGCCTTTCAACCAATTTCATATCCTTACCACACTTACAACACTCATATCTATCCGCAATCAAACCCGCTTTCATACAAAATTCAAACGTTTCCTTCCCTTTTCTAATCCATACAAATACCTTAAATTGACATTCTCATCATACCACATAACATCATTCTCACAAAACATTCTTGCACTTACTTCAGACATTCCCCATGCAACAGCCATCGCAAAAATTTCACGAAAAGAACGCGGGAGCTGAAGACTAAAAAAGCACACGTGCAACGTGGTCGAACGAAAATTTAAATAATGGCAGCTAAATTCTGTTGTCCAATAGGGTTACTGTAATTACTTGTCAGGTCGGATGGGTGTTGCCATGTAAAATGATTTATCGTCAATGTAAAAAACATTGCGCCAAGGGTGACCGTATAGTAAATCTATTCCTATTGGATTGTTTAGTTATAGAAAAGCAATTGTTTCTGTTCAAATCCTTTTGCCTTTATTGAACACTGTACTTTTTCTTAAGATATCTGCTCTGGAAACTTTTAGGATCAATATATTTGGACATATTCCGTGTCGGATATTATGCCAAAATACCACCGTTTTGTCTAAATCAGGGGTTGGCAACCTTTTAGCTGTAACGTGCCAAACCAATCTACCAATATGATTTAGCGTGACTCACGACATTTTTGAACCAATTCGATTCCCGCGATAATGAACGCAGTGTTAGAGAATAGAAGTCAATAATATGGATTTACACTTTTATTATATATTGATTTTGCATCATTTAAAATATTTCTGTATATTAAAAAATAGCATGAAATATAACTATTTCTTTAAGAAAACAAAAATAATTAAAGTTTTACACATATTATGTATTTTTATATAAACATATTTATTAAAATAAAAAATGGCCGACATAAAATATAAGTATTTTTCTTCATTATAGTTAAATAAAAAGACTAATAAAAATTGTAGTGCGAACCAAGTGCTTGCACCGTTCTCCCTTCATATCGCTAAATCATGTGTAAAATTTGTGACTTTCAATCTGACACGATTCTGAGCATTCATTTCCCAAACAATTTCTCTAGGGATTCGAAATATTTTTCATATGAGGAAAGACTTTTTTTATTTATATATGTAGAACCAAAAGCGGAAAGCAGAGTACATACAATTGTTTACTTCAACAATATCTCTCCATCAATGGCATTTAATAATTTACAAAATAACTGTACAATTTATGTTTAGAATCGCCTTTCAAATTTTTTCGTCACTCCGCAAATGTTCATAATGCTGAAGATGTGTGACAAATAAGGTCCATTACAAATTTATAAACTCCCATCCACTCAAAACTTGATAAATTTGTAGAGAAGGGCAGAGTGCTGTTGAGAAATGTACCGCGTGCCACATGTGGCACACGTACCATTGCTTGCCTACTCCTGGTCGACTTTTACCCTTAGACCGTTACGAACACACACTGAGCATGTTCATCTCAATATATCCCTCAACGTTAAGAGCCCGCTGCATGCGTTCATCTGGATTTTGTACTGCTTAAAATGTTATAAAAGTGTGTATCACGTTCTAAGCTATTTGTTGCTTTTACTAATAGATGTCAGTGCTAGACGAAATGATAGAGATTAAAAATACATCTCAAGAGAATCAGTACTTCATTTTAGTCATGTGAAATGAAGCTTGTCTTAGGCTTTCGTAAGCTAAATTCGAGTGAAAGGTGAAGTGATAATAACAATCTAAGTAATATGTTAATTAATATATGCGTTCTTAAAAAATGTTTTACTTTTAGCACTAATTATTTTGATTAACTGATTATTTATAATAAATTACTATTTATTATAAGTTATTATTTATTATTTATTGCTTTAATTATTTGTGATTAGGATTGCTTAACAACAACTATACTTAACTTATTATTCTGTAGGAAAAAAAAACACTTCCTCAATACGCGCTTTAAAAAAAACGCACTTTGGAGGAAGCAAAAAAATCCAAATCTTAAGGTGCTAAAACAACATTATTAATTCGAATCATAATTTAGGTGTGATAAGAAAAAATCATTCTATAAATGCGATCCTCAAATATGCTCAAGCGAGGAAGAAACTATTTTGTATTTTATTTTTGCAATTTTCTTTTTCTTAATTTTCATTTTTAACCTGTATGTAAAAATTAAAGTCTCCCTATTAACGACAGTTTACCACAATTTTTTTATCAGCCATGTAATATATATATAATAATATTTTCAGACAGGCTGCGAAATCTTAACCAATGAATGTGCAGATCTAGAAACAGGTTATAGGAAATTTAACCTGAAACTTTTTAATATGAAATTTTTATTCTTCAAATCAATTGTATCGTGTTGTTTTTATTACCATCCGAACGATAAAGTTTGATCAAGACACACGAAGTTCATTACCTCGTAAATGTTATGACTAATCCAAAGAAGTATATGTTGATCATCTAAAAAAATATCAAAGAAAAGGTATACGCATTTCTTTTCCTATCCCCCCCATAAGCTTTTGAATTTTATGACTTAATAAGCGCAATCCATGTGACGTCATACTCACATGATAATAATAACCACCTGTTTTTAGCCAATCAGTTCAAAAATTCAAGTGACGAGATAGTCACACGATAAAAGCAATCGTGTTTCTATGTGCTCAGTTTATGCGCTTTTTTGTTGAGAACTTTCACTCTTTGCAGTAACTTTTCATTAAAAAATACAAATATGTCAACAGCAGTGATGCACATTAGTAGACAAAATGCCTTTTATTTAAAAGTACGTGCATAAAATAAGTTTTTTTTTTTAAATTTTAAAATTTTTTGAAGAAATTTACTTTTTATAACATTTGAACATTTTTACTCCGTTTCAAAATTTTGAAATATACCCAAGTTTTACAAACAGAACAACGAGTACAACTAGTTTGATGTATGCTTTGAATTCCAAGGAAAACACGTGTTTGTCTGTATCATGTGACCGTCATGAACTGAGCCCATTATAAATGTTTGTAATCTGTACGAAAACCCTTTAAAAATTGATAATACATCTGTAAAAAGCACTTTTCGTAAATGCATATATTCATAATTTTAAATTATTTCCAATTTTTTAGTAATTGTAATAAATTTTCACTTATAATTACTTCTCTAATAAACTAGAAAGCTCTATATTTTTTTAAAAAATAGTCAGATTCAACTATTTGCGTGTGTTCGATTCAATGTGACCTCAAAATGACCAATGTGAGGAGCGAAGGGAAGCTTATGGATAATAACAAATCTCGTTCTTTTCAAAAGCAGCCTAATCCGAATGAGCGATCTGTCAAAGCCACCTGATTGTCAAGGAAGAAGACATCTGTTTGCTTAGTTCGGCAAACAGATGTCGTTAGGAATATTCGATGCAACCTATTGATGTGTCCTATTTTTTTACGCTGAAAGAAAAACGAGGAACTGGCAGTGTAATTCAGTATCAGGGAATCTTGTTTCTGTGTACATATGGCTTTCTCACAGAATGTTCTTTGTTGGATGATTTTTTGAAAAAAAGACTGAGAATCTCTAAGAATGTTTTCTTACAACTAAAACAAAATTTAGTTCTTGTAACTAATATTGCTTTTTTCGGGGATGTGTATTAGGAATTTTAATGAATTTGATAAGATGTATTATTGTAAAAGAAATCAGAATTAAGATTAAAAGGAGGGGGAATTATGTATTATGTTTCCGAAAACATTGTTATGTCCACTTGAAAAATGTAATCGATACACACATACGCACATTTACGCACACACACATGTATATATATATACGGTCAGGCCTCTACTTAACAAAGTCGCTAAATCCCCAAAATAGGTCCCTATATGGAAAATTCTTTACATAAAAGTCCACCTCTCAAAAAAATTTATAAACAACATCAAACAAATTTTAAATTTCGTACACACTACGCATTAAAAAAGTAGTTATTCCTACTATTTTGTAAATTAATATCTATTTATTATACATATCTTACCGATTAAAAAAAAAGAAAGAAAGAAAAACCGCAAAGAAAACAAGGAAAGGGAATGTCGATTAATATACTGTATTTTCAACATTAAGAAAACAATTTTATATCAAAATTAATGAATTTTCAGGGCATTTTCCAATTTAAAGCATACAAGTAATTTTAAACATACATTATTTTACAACTGGAAATTCTAAGCATACAATGCCTCATGCGTCCTTAAATTTAATTACTCATAAAATCTTTTACTTTTGTTTATTTTTTTTGTTTGAAAAAATGCTTTGCGCTTCACACCTTTGTAATCCACCAAAAACCGTTCCAGGCGTATTTTTCCGTGTATTTTCTTAAATTTTTCTAGGTATCCACATTGCTACCTAGAAATTGGTCGTATCCCAAAGCCTTCGCAAGTCGAAGAGCTTTCTCTATTACGAAAGGTCCAGAGATCGGGACATTTTTATCTCGCATTGTGTGTATCCACTTCAAAACTGCCTTGTCAACTTCTTCATAAACGCATTTTCTTAAACGTTTTAAACAAGTATTCGATGAATCATAATTTTTAAACTTATCTCGATTTTTTGTAATAGTTTATAAGCTCTTTGGGAGGAATACCAAACTATAGAGCAATATACTTTTTTGACGCATTTATCAACTTCCTGAAGAATTAAATTTTTTTTGCTTAAAGCTCAAGCACTTACTTTTTGACATTTTCGAGCTACATGGAACGATGTTACCTGAACGACTGATCAACCCTGTAAATGAACGGAGCTGAAGGACCTGAGACAACTCCACTGAGGGTGAAAGCGGATATGGAAGATGTTTCTATTGAACTGGACAATGGGGGTTAAATGTTGCACTTCTTGGATGAAATGCCCAGAATTATGTTACTCTCGGTGAGTTAGGCAACTAATAAAACGAGTTCAAGTTTAATGACCACCAAAAATGTGTTAAAAGAGAAAATAACTTGAAATGTCCAGAAGTAATTTGAAAGTAAGGAGAGAAAAAATTGAATCACAAGAAAAATTTTGTTACATAGAAAATGCACTTCGCTATTGGGAGATTATTTTACGAAAATCATGAAATGTCCTTGGTTCCAGGAAAAAAGTTCCCTACATAGAAAAATTCGCACAATATAGAGGTTCCACTATATATAAATATATATATATATATATATATATATATGTATATATATATATATACTAGCTTCATAGCGCGGTGTTGTACGGGCTTCTTCAAGCGTATAGCTGTTTGCCTTTGAAATTTCCCTTCCCCTTTTAGTGTCAGCACTTCATGGTGTGTGTGTAATTTCTATATCCATGCCATTAAAGTTCTTTTTTTTAAAGCTTCTTCCACTTTCTTTGCTCCGTTGGATGGGTCTATATCCTATCCGCTTAGCCTGGTTTTGCATGGGCTTTTTCCATGGGTATCACTTTATCCCATGTAAATTGTCCCTTTTTTCTCGTTCTTTCTTAAACGCCAGCACTTCTGGATGTGTATGCGCAATGTGAGTGACTTCTATATTAATTTCATTTAAATTTGCTTTTCAAAAATTTCTTCCATTCCTTTTCTTTGTTAGACAGATTTCTTTTCCCCTCCGTTTCAAGAGTAAAAGACACTTTTTTTCCGGGATAAAATCTTTTTTTTCTCTTTATAATTTTTATTTTCTATTAATAATTTATAATGTATTAATTTATTATTAAATAACTAATTAACCGTCACCCAGATGTTAGCATTTCTGGGAGAGAATGTATACTCGATATGAGAGATTTCTATACTTATGTCATTAAAATTATCTTTTCCAAAATGTCTTCAATTTCTTTTCCATTACACACAGGTTTCCTTTCCCTCGGTTTAGCCCAGTGTTACATGGACCTTTCCCCTCTTTCTTGCCAGTGATTAGATCTTTTTTTAATTTTCTATTCTCGATTTCTGATTTACAAAGCTAATCTTGCTTAATCCACAAGAAAACAGATTATGCACAACTTTATAATTAAATAATTAATTTTGTAATGAATAATAAAAATCATATTGATTTAGCTTTTAAAAAAATAATGTATATCCATTTTTATTAAATAATGAAGGAAAATTTCTTACCATTAACTATTGTAATGACCGCTTATTATAAAGCAAGATTCAAAATGTAAATAATACAATCTGAAGAAAATATTTCAGCATTTTCTTATGTTCACTCTCAATCGCTTTTTTAAAAATAAAAAAAACTATCAGTTGTAACGTACCAGAAAGTTGTCTCTTTCTGCTCATGCTTCATAAGCCTCAAGCTTGTCAATTCTAGCATAGGTTTACCACAATTAATTATTACTGGTATTTGGTGATTTTAGCAACTTTTTTGTTGCATTTTTATGGCTCCTTGAAGTGGAAAAGTGCTTTTTTAAAAATTATTTTATGCGCAAAAAAGCAGAAAAACAGAAATTTGTTTCAAAATTAAGAAATTCCATAAATTTTTTAAGTTTCACAATATTTCCTCTCAGTCTAACTTAGCAGTGTTGAGAAAGATACACAATGTACCAATCTACTTGAAAAATAGTTGTAACTTTCTTTTTTTTGGAATTTAAATTCATAGAAATTTATAAAAAATGTAAAACATTGTAGACATTGGGATATTAATAATATATTTCATGTTAATAAATAACTTGTTAAAAAAGCGTTTATTTTTTAAACAAAGTTAATTAAAACAGTCAATAGAGCAACGTCATGAAATTCCAGTTTGGCTGAAAACCGATTTTCGACGCCAACTTTTGTCTTTGTTGTAACAATAAAAATGTTACAACAATGGAGACAAATCAAAGTTGGTGCCCAAAACCGATTTTTAACGTTTTTAATTAGTTTCTTTTAACTAATTACAATATCGAACCGTATTGCGAATCTAAACCATTCCCGATTCCACTTGAATACATACAAAAAATTTCATCAAAATCGGTCCAGCCATTTTGAAGGAGTTTAGTCACAGACACACACACACAGAAGATATATATATGTATATATATATTTCAAAAGTGATTTTGCAACCTCATGAAAGGATACTCGTACCAGTGGGGAAAACAATATGAATGCTAGAGGTAGCATTCATGCATAAATGATTAAAGAAGCAAACAAAAATATGTACAATACTCTTTATTCAGTATTTAATATGGTTCTTCCAGAGATAAATTGACAGAGATTAGAGGCTAGGGAAAAATGTCAGTTCTTTTGATGTCATTGAGATTTCATTGCGTGACACAAAGCTGAGAATAGTTCTGACGGAAGAAATTCCACAAGGAAGACCGAAAAAGTAGCGGAGCAAAAAATAAAGAATTTTGAATAGATTAACTGTTGATGTAGAACTACGGAGAGTAAACACAAGGTGTTTTTTTACACACCTAGCTTGATGACATCTCAAATCATGTCCCCAATTTTGGAATTGGTGCACCACTCGAAGATATAGGCCGGCAGGTGGCTTTACCCAGAATGTCACCCCCACCAGTCTTCCAATTCTTCCACAGAATTTATCCAAAAACCATACCTTATGCCATCCATTTGTCCAGTGGCAATAACGTTTGTAACAAGACAGGAACTCAATCCTGAGGCTGAGATAAAGGAATTCCAATAGAAGACTGCCGTGCCCCCAACCGTCCTTTATACAGTATGTTGCAGATAGCTTAGCTGGTGTGTGACATATGTATTCTTTAAAGAAGGCAGGCGGCAATGAACATCACGTGCCATGGCAAACGAGTCGAAACGAAAACATCATGTGATAGATTTATCAGTTTTGTACATTTGAAGAATACACTACCCCTCTACCATGTACTCTAATGATCATACATCCATTTTGTCATAAGCGACTGAATTTTAAATGAATCTCATCTGAAACACGAATGGTCATTGTACGGATCGTTAAATCAAGATCACGAATATCCAGGATACGGCGTCGTTCCACAGGAAATAAAAAAGGATATATTCAGTTCATTGACTTGACCGAAACATATCCTTTTAATATTCATATTCCGCTATCCGTTTCTCATAGCGTATATGAAGAGATGCGGGCTCCTTAAACAAGAAACAAGGCACCCGCTGGTCAGATGTGGACGCATGCGCGCGTGTGTGTGTGGAGTTTCCAAGAAACCATGGAGACTCTTCGAGAAACATTTTTCATTCGTTCATTAAGAGAGAATTTGTATCATCTTATAGCTTAAGTTTTGAATTGAGGGTACAGCGGGGGGAAGTATGGCCCATGACCATAAAAAGAAATTGAGAGGAGTTGAATTTAAAGATTGAAGGACCTTTTTGAGAAAGCATGAGCTGTTTCCTTTTAATGTGGGAAAATGTACGATGGGAAAATAAATATTAATTGGTAAATAGAATAGTGCTTAAGGAATAAATTAGTTATATATAAACATTACATAGATAATTTTTATTAATTTTCAAAGTGATAAATGAATTGGAAAAATAATCTATATATATCCATGAAATGCTTCCCATTGTTTACTAAAATTGCCATTCTTCTTCCCAAGCAAATAAAAGAAATGCAAGATTTGCGCATTGTTTTACATTATTCTGACATTTCAGATATAAAACGTATTAAGAAAATAAACAGAAATACCACATGGTTTTAAATGAATTTTTCTTTTGTCTTTTAAAAGAGAATGTCCAGCCACAAAAAATGCTTAATTTGTATTTTTACCAATTTCTACAAACATAATGTGTTGCCAAGCCATATAAAGTATATATTTTTTTTTTTACTCTCAGCGATATTACTTGGGAATCTTAAGACTTAACATAAAATTTCGAACATTTCTTCATAAATTTATTTCCTTTTTACCATCAAAAAAGTGTATCAAAAAGTATGGTTATTTTAAAATTCCATCACACATTATGCTAAAAATGCTTTTAAAATTATTTTTATTCAGCCAAAATTCTTTTTTTCTTCTACGTCTCTTTCTGGGAATAGTGTCTTTTGTCTTTTATTTTTGTAAAAATTAATTAATTTTTTTGTACGAAATCTGGATTTCAGAACTTTTTATTGTTTATATCTATTTTACAATCATTTTTAATCTGTAAAAAATACATGCATTACTCTTTTTACCCTTGTCGCAAAATTTTCTGAATATATAAAAATGTGTTAGAGGAAAAAAAGCCACTTTGAAGACTTTTTTACGATGCAGTTACATTTTAATATAAATTCGAAAGGGAATATGATGAGTGAAGAATGATAGAGGAATTTTAATCAAAATCTTTTTAATTATAGGCAATAATTTTTTTTATCGTAAGTTGGTTTCTCTTTATATTTAAATAGATGTATTATATTTAAGAATGAATCATTATTTTGAATCATCATTAACTCTTTTGAAAGATGATTGCTATCGTTATTTTTCAAATATTACTTGTGAATAAAAGCGATAGTTTAAAAAATAAAATGAAATTTTTTTGCATAAAATTCAACTTCGGAAACCATGCAATATTTAATGTCTTAAGGCTTATTAAGAAAATTGAGAAGCATATTATTTAGAGCATTTTAAGAACATAAAGAAGTTTTAAAGTTGGAGGTATGTAAAAGTTAAGCCAAATTTAATAGATAAAGTTATTAAAAGATTAGCAAATAGTTAAAGGATTCATTTAGTTACGGAATAATTGCATATTTTTTGCTATAGAAACTGAAAAATGTGGCAGTTCACAAAGGAAAAAAAATAAATATTTAGTATTAAGTTATAAAAGTAGTTTTAAACTTACGTGGCTAACTTTTAATTTTGAGAAATTTTTACTAAAGTTCTAGACATTTTTAAGGAAGAACAATTCATAGCAGATTTTTAAATAACTAATTTTTAAGACAAATTTTGTGGTTTATTATGTTATGTGTCACAACTTAAATTTAAGAATCTTTCCATCTGTGTAAAGAGAACAAATTATTTTAATTTAATTGAAAATTAAAACTTTGATCTATGATTCAAAATAGAATATGCTCAAACATCAAAATAACCAATGAAAACCTTTCAATTAATGATAAGTATCTAAAAATAATTATGAGAAATCCCAAATTAGCAGCGTCAACAAAACACGTTTTAAAACCATTTCTCCATTTTTTTCTGCCCTGGTAGGAAATTAGCAAACAGTATGATCCAAACTGTATACAATGTTTATTTTCATCCATTAATTACACCCTAAAGCACCAAAATTGGAAAACAAAATTAATGTAAATTTTATTTATCTTTTTAAATTTCTTGAAGCTTTATTTTCTCATTAAACACTAATTAAATCTAAAAGTATTTATTTATTTCTAATTTGAATATTCCTTTTGAAGAGGATGAATATTTTTTTCTATCAATTCTTCTTTGCAATCTGCTTAGCATTCACTTCAATCACTTCACAACGTGTGCTTCGCGTAATCAATATATTTTTCACGTAATAAATAAGCTCATAATTCTTAAATTAAATAATTACGCTTTAAAATCCAATAAAGCTTAATGGTTTTAAAAATTTATATTTTCTTTACCGCCCTCAAACTAATTTTCAATATTAGGGTTCCTAAAGTTAAGGTTAAAAATCCTGAAAACGTTTCGTTTATATCAGCAAAAAATTAACTTCATTTAAATTTGTTTCCTTTTTTTCATTTGAATACATGTAAAATGAAAAGATAGTTTTGATATTATTTAAAAGTAAGTACATCGTTTCATTTTTTATATATTGTTTTAATTATCAAGTTTTAAGCAAAATAGGGTAAATATTGTACTTAAATATTCAAGTAAAGATTGCTAAATTAAGAATCTTTACATATCTCTTTTTATCACGCAAAAAGAATACAACTTAAAAAGTTACAATTTGTACGCAGGTTATATATATATATTAATCCATATATGTGAAACTATATAGAAATTAAAGGATAATGTGGTATAGTTTTGTAATAAACAATTTTTGCAAAGTATCACCAACTCAACATATGTCCTCATTAGAGTTATTGTTACTATATCTGTAAGGAGGACAATCATATATAATTTTTTATCTATGTGGAAACTAAAAACTAGAAAAGTATAGTTTGGAAATGGAAATCGTTACTTATTTTATTACATCAGCTACATTAAAAAGTGAATATGTTTGTAAAACATATAATATAAACAGAAAGAAATTTTTAAAATAAAGAGCTAAGAAACTTTTAAAAACCTTCTTTGTCTAATCTAAGTTATTTTTTCAATATATCGGATTTCTTTTTTGAAAAAAAAATGCTTTAAAAGGATATTATTCGTATATGGCTCAATATATAAGCCAAGACACTCATTTGAAAAAAAAGGAAGCATTACACCAACAGCAAAAAAAATATTGCCATGAGGAGAAAATTTTTTTTTTGCAGTACTGAGAGGTAGAAATGCTGTTTTACATAAAACAAGACAACTCATTAAAAGTTAGTTTCATTTTAAACAATATTCGAGGAAAAATTAACATTGAAACTTTCTGTAGTTTTATTTATATTTCAGCCTGAAGTACAGAAAATTCTCTTTTAGAACATATATTTTTTTTTACAGAAAAAAAATTTTTGAAAGCTTTTCACCTTGAATAAAGTTTCATCAAATTACCCATTTTAATGTTTTGCTGTTTCAGGAAGTAAAAATAATGTACATTAACAGAAAAAAAAGACAAAGAAAGAAACATAGTAGATTTTTTTGCTGCCCGTTACCTTTAGGCACCGAAATGCTTGAGAAAAAAATGAAACAAATGGTAATTTTCTAGATTTTAAAAATACTTTCATTCTAAAAGGGAAGAAACAGTAAGAAAAAGAGTATGTAAGAACTCTTTTTAATGATATGTGCATTTTTTTTAGTATCCAAAGTTTAGTAAGCGAAAGTGACAGTGATTCGCTGAATATGAGTTAGTTATCAAAATTTATGCTCAAACCTGTGCCTCTTTCATTCCGGTAAAAAACCCTAGGTTCTATTATTAGTTTGATAGGTTTTTGTGGAAACCCTAAGTATTTGTTGTTTATCTACATCTTTAAGGTTAATATAAAAATGCGTTTTGTAAACTACATTCGAAAAGTTTGCGTTTTCTTACAATCCTTTTTTCTGCATTGGATTAACTATCTTCTGATCTAAAATTTCGCTTTCGTAATTAGAAAAAATTAGAAATGTTCTCTAAATCTGCCGTTTCTTGAAGAAAATATTTTGAGATTGAGGGATTGCACATCCAATCAGAACGTCTTGGCTTGGTGAAAAAATGGAAACAGTGAGTGCAAATTCAGGTGTCATCATTTGACCGGGTTTCAAAATTTCAAAATCTATTGCCAAAACTGCGATATTTATAAGAAACAATCAATCAAAATAGTGAATATAATCCTATATTAAGTGTATTTCTCTGTAGATATCAATAATTATTTTTGATTTTTTTCGTTTCCAATATTTTTAAATATTAATGATGGTGCTGGGGGGGGGCGATATCTTCTATGAATTGTGTTTTTCTTTAATCTACCGCTTGATATTTTTACTAATGTCTTCGATGGCGAGATCGAAGCTGTTCCAGTAGCAGTCAAACAACTATCACTAAGAAGTTCTGAGTTCAACGGAGCCCGTAATCTTTTCCGATTCTACACTCATGTCCATAAATAAAGGATAATGAAGTTCAGGTAAAGAAAGAGACAGAAACAAAACAAATTTGACTTATTTGTAAAGTCTATTTATTAAACAAAAGGTAAAGAGCAAAAAAGATGCTATATGTTTGACATAATTAATAAAAATTGCGATTTTTAATCTATGGAGCAAATTTTAAAAAAGAACCTGTTACAAAAAACAGTATAACATAGTTAGTATGATGTTTATTACGAAGTATGTCTCCCGGACGATGCAATACAGGCCTTACAACGCGTACGCATGCAGAGTATCAAATTATCAGTCTGATCTTGGAGAATATTACACCACTCATCAAGCAATGCCATCCGAAGTTCCGGTAGACAGGTGGGAGGTAGTTAAAGGGCTGCAATTTGTCGGCCAAGCATATCCCACACATGCTCTATTGGATTCAAGTCCGGTGAGTATGCTGGCCAATCCATACGGCTGATATCCTCCGATTGAAAGCATTCGTCTACAATGTTTGCACGGTGAGGACGGGCGTTGTCATCCATAAACAGAAATTCAGCACCCATGGCGCCCCGAAACAAACGTACATGTTGTTCCAGAATGACATTCCAATATATGTTGCTTGTCACCGTTACGCTCTGAACATGCAGGTCAGTTCTGGAACCAAGAATAATTCCTCTCCAAACGAGCCATCCTGCACCACCGTAACGGTGTCATTCAATGGTGTTCTGTTGGTGGTAACGGGTACCTGGCACTCTCTATATGAAAGTCCGGTGAGAATCAGACTGCAAACTAAATCTGGACTCGTCGGAAAACATCACACAAGACCACTGTTGCGGTGTGCACAATGCATGCTCTCTACTCCAGGTTAATCTCAGGCGACAGTGAGTTGCGGTAAGGGGAACACATATGACAGGCCTACGAGTATATAGACGAATGGGCCCTAAGCGTCTGTACACGGTCTGCCTTGAAACTATCGTACCGGTAGCTGAAGATATCTGACGAGACAGGTATGATGCTGTGCTCCGTCTGTTTCTTTTGGAAGTAACTGCCAAATACCTGTCCTCATTCGGTGTTGTAACTCGGGGGCGACCTGTGCTGTAACATCTACTCACATTAATATAATCTTGGAATCGTTGCCAAAGCCTGGAGAGGACACTCTGGGTGATTCCAAGGTCCTCTGATACTTCCATCTGGGTACGTCCACATTCCAGTCGTCCGATAATTCTACCACGTAAAAAGTTATCCAAATGCTTCCTTTGTGCCATAACTATGCGGTTATTGTACTGAAAGGCTTTTAAAGCGCTTGTGAACAATTTTACTTTTTTGCCACCATTCTTTATATACCCCTCTCTTACAATTTAGTCATTGTGACGTACTATCCGCGCCATCTGGGGGTTTCCTGTAATTTGCATATTCTTCTTCAAGATGTGTGTGATAATTCTACAGGTGAAATTTTTATTTTAGAGTTCAATTTCTGTGTGATTCTGAATTATCCTTAATTTATGGACATGAGTGTGAATCGGCAATACAAGTTATATCTTAAAATTACCTCTGTAATCCAAAAAGATTTTTAAAATGCTGATTGTTCTTATAAGAATTTGTTCATAAAATTTCTTTTCAGTGGATACCGGCTCACATTGTGACATTACTGGGAATGAGCATGCTGACTTTCTTGCTAAGAAAGAAGCCCTTGTGATCCAAAGACCCACGAAAATTTCAACTTTTAATTCCTTAAGGCTTTTTTCTATAATATAGCCTTTAAGTGTCAATTTAAGCCTCTCTATGCGCATCCCCCGATATCCACATAGATGAAGCAAAATTTGCCCTATCCTCGATTTCCTCGGTTAGTTATTTTTCTGACTATTTAGCTGTGCAACCCGTGCTGTTGCTGTTTATGTTTACATTTATGTTTTTATGTTCATTTTTTTATGATCTATTTCTATATCTTAAAGTAAAAACTCCTTTACAAAATTTTTTTTTATACTTTTAACTTTAAATGTAGGTTTAATATGTAGATTAGAAATACGTAATAAAGTAGTACGCAATTTTTGAACCTACTTTGAAAAATAACTACGGAGTTAGATAGTTAAATTGGAAGCTGTGCTGATGTTGAAGGACAAGAGCTGTGGACAATCTTGAACGAGAACCAGTCCTAGGTTCCTGAGGGTCCAAGAATAGCTGCTAAAGCTTATTTTAGACTTTTGACGGAGTATGATGTCCAGCATCTTATCTCTACACAATTGGCGTCGCCTACTCACCAGACTTTACTCTGTATGACTCTCTGGTCAGCCGCCTATGACCGCTGAACAACTGGTTGTGTGCCTTGTTATAATTAGTCTTAATTCAACTGTCGGAAAATATTGTAGAGCACGTGCACTAATGGCATAGGAGCTATTGTATTGTGTGGCATTTGTAAATAAATATTTTTGCTACTGTGTTTGTCATTAACGATCATTTTCTGGTACTCTTTAAGGTATCCGACTAACCTAAAACTATGAATTTTGCCGAAAATTGACACCTTTTTTATACTTTTATTTATTGGCTATCTTATTAGCTTTATAAAAATACCAAGTTAATCATTTTCCGCTCACTAGAACAAAGACTACAAATGTTTTAGTAAAAGCAGATGCCGTTACTTTGAGCAAGATACTTTTCATAGTTTAAAACGCGTTTTACTCGAAATGTGATTTTTTGAAAATAATCAAACGGGGCCAGCGATTGTCATAAAAATTTTGAAACTAATTCACTGAAATTTTTTGTGTACGTTTTGTATAATAGTAGAAGTGTTTAACCTTCAGATTTATCAATCACTGCTTTATTACAAAATTTACAGTCCCCTATGTGAATATGATCATTGTTTTTTTAAGCAATTTCATATAATAAATTAGATAAAATGCCGAAGTTTTTGTAAAAATTAAAATACCTCTTATCCTGAAGGTCATTTCGACAATGAATAACATAGTAACACGTCAGAATTGAAAAATTGAAACTTTGTTCATAAACATTTGGGATAGGAAGGGCTGCGTTTATGTTATTTTTTGTAAATTTTTACCCAATTTTTCCCATTTTAGTAATAATAATTTCTTTTTCTCTTCTTAATTTTAGCACATTTTTCGTAAAATGTACTAAAAAAATCTAAAATTCAAAATAAAAAAAATCTACATAGCTCCATTTTTTAAAAAAAAGTTGTTTCCAACCAGTCGAATACCTTAAGTTTTCACACCAGGTCTTCCATTACGAATTGAACCGTGCTTTCAAAAAAAGGAATTCACTTTTGTGTAGAGGTCAAAGTTTTGCCACGAGGATCACATTGTGGAAGCGAAGGATACTTGATTTTCGCACCTTCTTAAAATGACTGCATTCATTGTTAACTTTAAATCTTAGAAAAGGTACAAATAGTACCACATAAGAATCAATAAATATAAGTTAAATAAAATAGTGGCATTGCATTCAATTATTTTAGTGTGCTTATTTCATATCATCTATGTCTGTAAATACATTTACTTTTATAATCATTTTAATGAGACAAATGTACCCTATTACAATTTTCTACATTTTAATTTTTGTTTTTCTTAATTATGCTTATTATAAAGGTTTCATTCTCAAGCATGCATGTTGATGTAGCCGTCCTAGTGGAAAATACAAGTCGAATCTTTTGTCCCGAATTGGAAAGAAATTTTGATTCAAGTTGGGTTTTTTTTTCTGACTTGGCGAGCCGCAAATAAACTCTTTAAGGGCTGCTATTTGCCCACCGCTGATGTAGATAATTATTTGAGATGTATTAGCATTTCAGTGTTGTTGTTAAATTAAATCTGCGATATTTATAATTATTTGTATTAAGCAACACAGATAATCCTGTATAAAAGGCGACTGATTATTGGGTATTATTTACACAATTAAATTACAAATATGAAAAAATGCAGCTGAGATGACAAGATTTAAGAATGAGACATTTATAAAAGAAAAATTCAAAGTGCTTAACGCTTAAATTCCTAAAGGAAATATATGGCATTTACATCTTTTATATTATAACTCTATCTATTTATCGATATAAATACTGATAAAATTTCAACCTGCTTTTTAAAATATTGATTTCAATTGAAAGATTACAAAATCTCTTTATCGGAATTACCTTAAATCCTTTAATTACAGCTACAATCGAAATAAAGGGAAGGAGATTAGACAGAGAATTGGTGAAAGGTGAAGGATTGGGGTGGTCAATGAATCTTCGATGTGTCCAACGTTTCAGTTCATTCGCTTTAATTAGACACTTCGAAAACAAGGTGTGGAATTTCCTTTTGTTTTAACTGTAGAAGTCAGTTCAAGTTCCATTGCTGTTTCAATCAATTTTCTAATGAAGCGATTCAAATATCATGTTTGCGCATTTGCTTTGATTCTGGACCCTTAAATAGGATATGCTTTCTCGTTCTAATTATGATTCCTCTTATTGGTAGAATTGTTATTTTAATTAAATATAGCAGGTTTGAGAAATACAGGAATCATATTCTAATTTCGAAAGCTGTGCAAAACCTTTTTGATTTAGTTTTCAATTTGTTGTAACACAATACAATAATACAACAATGTTCAATACAATTCAATTTGTTGTAGTACGATAATGTGTTCCTAATCATTGTAACTAGGGGATCCTGATTACGCACTCATAGTTGGCAATTTTCAAAACATTTGTTCAAGTACTGGTTCGCTTGACCAGGGCTTAAATTACTGGATTCGATTCCGGAGGTATTTTTGTTGTTCTAGTTCAATGCACAACATTTTCAAATTTTTAAAAAGTATATATTAATAACATCTATAGCATAGATGGTTTTTGATATAGTTTTTTTAAGATACGACTATTATAACTATTATTAATAATAGTAGTATTTTTTTGTAAAAGAATAAGGAACATATTCACATAAAAATTGGAATACAACTCTCCCATTGCCCTACACACTGTGACAGAATTAATTCTTTGTTAGTAAGGGATATGACAGAAATGATATACAGCAGGTATCAGGCATACCTTTAATTTACTCAATCTTTGAATAATCATTGTTGACGCCTGAGTGTTCCCTCTACCGTTCGTATGTAACATTCGGGAGTAGCTGAATGACTGTTAGCAATAATGGAGGTGAGTAATAATTGTTTCTCACTACGAAACCCACCATCACTTTACTTATAACCAATACTATTCGAAGGTTCGATGTTTTTAAATGTTTTTATCTACTTGTCTGTGCAAATAAAATCTTGGCATATTTAGTAGCCAACTTTTTATTTGGTCGTTAACACATAGAGCTAGCATAACAGTTAAGACTAGCACTACATACATTAACTTTGGTTTCACACCATTTTAGTTTCAGGCCTAACGATCGTTAACAGTTTTTTTGCGCTACTTCTTTTCGTAAAGTTCTCTTTTTTTAATCAGATAGCAATGCCACCTATATAGTTTTTAGAGCCAGGCAAACCTTACACAACCCTTACTTTTTTGTGTGAAGTTTTTATTAAAAAATTAGTTGAAAGACTTGGTCCGACTAATTAATTTTTAACTCGTGACACTCACGAACTATCACAACGAAAATAAATTACATAAATAAATTTTATATGTGTTGTGGATTAACTTAAACCCAAGTCTATCAAGTAAGGATTGTAAGGTTTACTTATCCTTAGATTTATATGTAACAGATTATTAATAATGGGACTCGAATCATGGTTACGCATTCTGCATCACTTCTGTTGATTAAGTCCTGACTTAAGTAGATTCAGTAGTTTCTTCATATCTTCCAGTTTTTTTTCCTTCTTCTTCTATCATTTTTCCTTTCATTCCTTTGCTCTTTCCTTCCTTCTCTCACTACATTTTGTCATCTCATTGAAATTTAATGTTTATTTGTATATGTTATGGCTCCTTCAAAAGACGTGGTTCTCGAGTCAAGCAGCGTCGTAAAGCAGCCATGGAGAATACTAAAGGGAACTAAATGTGTGAGAGAATGTGTTACAGTATAAAAATCAAATAAGCAACTGTTTACCAGACAAAATCATTATCCAGTGTAAATGATATCTTCCGATTTCATTATTACAACAAAAGAAGCTTATTTTAATTTACTAATAAACTATTAAATCTCTATTTAATAAAAATGTCGTGTGTCATTTGCTTCTTAATCCTGTATTAAAAAATTAATTAATCATTAGCATTATATAATTCAATAGTAGCAATCGGTATCTTTTGTATTAGCGTGAAAAAAATTGTATTAAAGAAATATCATATATTTTAAATTTCCCTTATATGAACATTTATCGTTGATATTAATTGGGTACTTACTGAAGCCAAAATATCTTCTAAATTGGATTCATGTTCACCATCAGCACAACTCAAATAAATACGTTACCTTACAAGTTAATATATCGAGTATACATGCTCACAGCTTTTAGAGTGAAATTGTATTAACGTCGCACAATAAAGTAATACGAGGGCTGTAGGCGATAGGCCACACAGCATCCTTAAGTCACAAACAACAAAAGACGAGATTAAATGCGTTTAACGTCTGCCGGAATAGGTCTCCTTTTTAATTGCATTCTTCTAATGCGAGCTTTTTAGACCCGAAAAAAGTTCGTTCTAATCACCCCGCCCACAAGTAGCAGGCAATGCCACTTGAGGTTACTTGCTGAGCCATCCACTTATTCCCCCCCCCCCGAAGGGCTGCCCGAAGATTGGGCACTAGATGGCAGCACAGCCTAACGCTACTTGTTGATTATGCATTCATTCCATGAAGAGTCTAAGACACATTCCCAATAAATCATGACCAGTGATTCAAACGCATAAGTCCACTCGTCAACAAGACCCGCCATCTCAACGAGAGAATGCTCACAACGTCAACAGAAGAACGTTCCAACGGCACCTCAAAACTTTTAGAGATGTATATTAGTTGCAGTTGCAACTGGAAAAAACACCCTACCCTAAGTATCCCTCAGGAAAGTCCACCAACAGCAAAAGCAACTTTTTTCTCCGGGAAATTGGCATGCAGCGACCACTTATTTTAAAAACAGTAAAGGACAGGCATAAAAGTGATTAACCACTAGCACAAACACGGTTTAATTTTCGTCCCATTATCTTAAGACTTACACGGGGTAGCTGTAAACCGATAGGTCGGTGGTTCATACAAGCACCCATGCCAAGATTTCTAAACAGAAGCTCTGAAGTTAGAAGAAAAAAATTGAGCGTGTTATAAATTTAATGTAATATTTTTTTAAAAATTCTGTTAGGAGTGAAATTGATTTTCTTAAGGTATACAAGTTTTTAAGTAATCTAGTCTAAGAATCTTCTATCCAGAGTTACTTAAAATTTATACAAATTGAGTAACACACATCACATTCCTTCAAAAAATATAAATATATATTTGTATATATTTACATAATTCCCCTATATATATAAAAGTATCCATCAGAAGTCTATTGTACATCTCTGGAGGGTTCAGTTGTTTCCCACTAAAATGTGTGTTGTATAGAATATTTTTGCCTATAAAATGTGAGATTACTTCAAAAAATTTATAAAGAGCATTTTTAATGTTTAAAATTTAATGCGCAAGTAATATTATGTGGCTTAATTTATGTGACATTATTGATTTTCTGACTCATTAATTTTCCATCTGTCTTAATTCATACGCCTATACAAAAACATATGCATGACAAAATAATAAAAATGACAACTCTATTTTTACTAGCAAAACGGAGCAAATAAAAATATCACAAATGAACATCCCAAAAGACTTTTACAATCGTCATAATTTCAATTAAAAATGTCGAGAAATCATGACAAACAGAATACAAAACATCTTATAAGAGTACTATTAAAAGTTCAAGTAAACTTATAATTTCATAAATAATCTATACTAATATATAAAAGAAAGAGTTTGTGTGTGTGTGTGTGTGTGTGTGTGTGTTTCACCTATTCCGACCAAATTAAACAACCCAGGAGTATGAAACTTGGCATGTAGAAGCTGTAGGTCGTTATGCTATTAACCTCGAAGAGTTTTTTTCGAAATTTGCTTTAGATTTTTTTAAAATTCAATTTTTATGCGATTTTTCAGCTAAATGGAGATATGACGTCATCAGCCATGTCAAGTCTTAACTTTGCGAAAATTAATATTTTGAGCAGTTTTGGAGGGGGTTTTAGCACATTTAACTGTAAATATATTTATTTTAGTTGTATTTATTCATTTTTTTAACTCTTTGTGGAGGAATTACATTTGTTTTTCGAAAAAATAGTCTTAAAAAAATGTTTTTCTAAATTTTATTTTTCCGATTGGAAACACTAATTTGATAACAGTAGATATTTTCGTATTTGATTTCCAACATATTATATCTTTTTCGTTTCTTTAAAAAAAAGAATGTTTTTTTGTACAACTTTTTCAGACTAAATAATCATTCTATGCTGAAGTACTAATTCCATTAAAGGGTACTAATTACTAGTATTCAGGCGATGTCATTTGGTTCTAAGTTTAACTTTGACGCCGAAAACCTGTGCCATGATATGAATCTCAGATGGATTGTAATCAAGTTAAGTTTATCCACCGTATTGAATTTGTGTAACTGTGTATAACTTTTGTTCAAATTATTTCTTATTTCCTTTTGTGGTTTGTAATAATGCATGTTGATTGCGTAATGGAACAACTACCCATCTTACAAGGCCTAAAGCTACTATTTTTATTGTTGTAACCACTTTTAAAAATATTTACTTTCCATAAAATGTTCTATTTCATTTTATGCTCCTGATTTATCTTAGCTGTACTATGATTATCAAAAAAGCTTGTTTACACTCTTCAAAACTTTTTGCTGTATCTGAAAAAAATTTTGTAACCCAAGCACAACCATAGACTGATAATACCACCGACATTCAGGTTAGAAAGAATAAGGAGAAGTAAATGTGCAAACCCAAGGTCCTTGCAACTGTTTTGTACCATAATCATAATTTTCTTTTGTTTTTATAACATTTTAATTTAAATTAATGCTATATTTTCTATTTTAGTGTCTCGCACATACTCACATATTATTGCAAATTGGCGATTGTTGCAATAATACATCAGTACCTTTTCTTTTTGTTATAAGCTACAGCATGTGAAATCAGTGTTGCCAACTTGGCGAGTTATTTTGAACATTGGCATTGGTGCAATACAATATCTAAGAACCTACATTTTCTTCCATTGAAAAAGGTTACAACTTTTCGTGATACTTACGTATTAGGGTCACTGCAGCCAAAGTGGTACTTTTTTCACCAAAATTTGATTTTTTTTCTTATAAGACACATAAGAATCTGTTATTTTGATATTGTGGTGCAAATTTTGCTGCAGTGATGCCAATACATAAGTACCCTTTCCCTTTATTGGCAGATTCCATGTTTTTCCATAGTAACAAAAAAGTAGAAAAATGTAACCTTAGAAAATGACACTCAATGTAAACTGAGATTAACAGATTGTCAATATTGTGATTTTAAGTTAGAATTTCTATTTACGTATAATATTTTTTGTCATGCTTTTTTTTGTTCTGAGCTGCTTATGATAGTTTCATCAAAATCAAATCTTAATTTATCTATTTAAAGTAGCTTTTTGATTTGAATTAATATTATAATTTCAATATACTATATGTAAGGTTACTTTTATATATTTTTTTTCTTTTTCAATTTTAAATATTTAAGATTTTCAGTTATGTGCTTTTTTGTTGTTGTTCAGAACTGTTTATGGTAATTTTATCAAAGTTAGGACTTACTTTTTCTGTTTTAATAACCTTTTAATTTAAATTAATATTATAATTCCTATTTCAGTTCTGAACTAATATTCTATATCAGATGTATTACTGAGATGTTAGATAGTATTATATGAGGTATGGGTGCAATGCTAATTTAATTTTTTTTCTGTTGAATGCTTTCTAATATTTCTTATTAATGATAGCATTGAGTGAATCAGTTTATCATCATTCATTTTTTATTTCGGCTCATCTATTGCAGGTTATTTCACCCATAGTTCCCATAGCAGAAACTCACTACTGCTATCACTTTTCTGTAATAATTTTTATTTATATTTGCATTCATTCATATCTATTTACTCTTTAGCTTGCTAATTTTCTCTCTTACATTGAAATATTTGTTTTTGTTAAATTATTATTTACTTTGAAGCCAAATTTGTTTAAAATTATTTCTAATGTGAACATTCATTTAAAAAAAATGTTTTTAAATTTTGGTTTACTACTTCATACAGGGTTTTACCCTCCCTAAAAAAATATTATAATTGCTATGATAGAAGAATTTTTGTTTGTAAAACTTAACCCGTGCGAAGAACGGGCATTTCAGCTAGTTAATAATAAAGTTGATTGTTGCATGTACCCTCAGTTCCTATTCTGTTTTGATTATTCTTACTGGACCCAATTTAAAACAAATTCTCAAATCCTCTCTTTTAAAAGTGAGAATTTGTTAAGTAACGCTTAGAATGAACGCTTATGTAATTATTACTTTATTTAAGTAAAACTTCCTAACACTTTACGTTTAAAGTTTAAATGTAAAGTATTAGGTAGTTTATGTGAAAGATATCAGTTTAAATTTTAAACTGACAATTTCTTTCATCAGTATAATACATTTGTTGTTGTTACTTATGCCCCCTGATCGACAGAAACATCAGATCAAGGCGCACGAAATTCATCGGGGGGAAGGAGCTAGTTGTACGCTGTCGTTAGCAGTAGCTTTGAGCACCATACAGGTGAAAATTCGATTTGGCTAGGTTCCACACCTTTTTGACGGAAAACACCCTAGATGGTTTAGAAGGTCCCCTTTCACCAACCTCACGATAGGACTTGTGACTCAACGGCTATTTATAGAATACCCCATGCCGTGAGAGAGAAAAGGTACTATATTTACAAACATCCATACCTTCTGCGGGATTCGAATCCAGACCCTACGGAACTGTAGTTAGCGTCACTAACCACTATACTGGATGGGTAGCGTGCATCACATTTAAAAACGTCAAGGGCCATTAATGAGCGTTTTTTTATGGGTAATGGTAGCATTTTCAACACGTTTTGAATCTTCAAAAAAAATCCTTTAGAAATAAAATTAGATTAAGGAATGAAATACTCGGGGAGAACAATATAATTTCTTAAATATTTTCAGCCCATGTGAACATAGCTTCGAAACAGAAGCATTTTCAACCTTTCATTTAAAATAGAGTCTTATTTCTATGCTTGCAAGATTTTCAAAACGATGTAACCAAATATTTCTACGAAAGAATTACTTTCCATTAAATAAAAATATGCATTTCAGTTAAAATCATTCTTGGATAGGTATGGAAAGCTAGATTGCTGTGAACTTTTTAAATGCAAACATTTGAATTCTGTCAGAAGCTTATTAGAAAGTAGGAGCTGTAAGAGAATATTATAAAAGCTTATGAGAAATTCTAATTGTGTATGCAGAATACTGTCAAAATAAATAAAATTCATAAAATTCGATGTAGAGAATTTTAAAGAAGAGAAATCTCACTTATGAAGTTGTATCAGTCACAAAAGACTTACCATGATACTTTTCCATTACTGAATATTCTTTTTTAAAGTGTGCAAGAAAAATATATTCTTCGCCTACTGGAGGATTTAAAAGAGCACAGACATTAGAAAGAAAACATTTTTTTGAAAAATGTTCCCCATTTTTAAGTGATGTTCTTGAGTGAAGTCAAAGAATGTATGTTGAGATACGTTCAGCTACATTTTAACTAAAATGAAAGAAATTATGATTTCTTATTTTTTGTGTTTTTCGAACATTTCTCATGAATTTCTGCATGAATTTTCATAAAAGAAATCGTGTGGAATTTCTTTTATAAAGAGACTTTTTGAAAAGAAATCAAAACAGATAGCTTTCTTAAATGCCAATAATACTAATAAAACTATTTTCACAATTGGGATTTCTCTCGGATGTATACTAGATTATACTAGACTAACGTATTCGAACGAAACACATTCTCATATTAAGCAAAAGTCTTCATTTAGTACTAACGTTTATACAATACAATATATTTAATATAAAATCGGTTTATATTAAATTCAAATATTTTAATAAAGTTATTTAACTTTTTTAACTATATCTTTAAAGCTAAAGTTTTGGTTTCATTTCTTGATGTTTTTTTTTTTTTACTTTTGTGTATCATTCAAATTTTTCCTGGGCTATAAACACTTGCAATCCAAAGCAAACTCTTTATAATCAGCACACACTGTGTAATTAATTATTATTTAGTTCTTGCTGAAGAAGGCATTGGGTTAAATACATGAATAGATTAAAAAAGTAAGGGAAAAAAAACTACACGGCTATTTCAAATAAAATTTTCAAGAAATAACTGGAATAAACTAAATAATTTAAAATTTTAAAACAGTCTAAAGATGTTAAATGTAGAAATAATCTTAAATCTTAATGATATCTTAAATATCATTAAAATATGAAAATAAGCCTCTATTTCGACAGTTGATAAGTCGTAATGATATTTTAATTCTATTGGGGAAAAAACTGACGGAGAGATATAAAAATCAGAGTCATTATTTTTTATGAATAGCCAATTTTTAAAAAAGCAAATGAAACATGATTAAATTCTCTAAATTTCCTTCTGAGCATATAAATGGCTCACTGACTCAAAATAAAAATTTTAATCCGACTGCCATCTTCACATGAATGGAATTGGGGGAAAAACCTATTTGTGAACCAAGAACGCCTATTTCTAAATTTGAAGAATAAATTCAAATTTGAAGAATTTGAAGAATGAATTCAAATCAAATTGTGAATAAATTCACAAACTGATTTGTTATTAAAAAAATTCCTCTTTTTTTCGGAGAAATAGTATCGGGGAGTTAGAACTGTTACGGCCCTTTGTCAGCGGAGATTGCTATAAAAATAGTCACTTTTATTTCAGTTCAATAAATTGATGACCAATCAGGGAGTATAAGCCGAGGTATTAATTGAGATCACACTCTTAAGCCTTAAGATAAATAATTAACAACTTGTCTGAGATTGCTCCGATAGAAGAGCACTGGTCTGATATCTGCTGGGTTGGCTATATTCTAATTTCAAGCTTCTATTTTCCTACTCCAAAAAATTCTGAAGGCAATTCCTTCATCTCACTTTAATAATAGCGTAATGACTAACTCTAACACACACATTGCCAGGGTTAAAATAGCACTCAAATTAGCATAAGTTCTCTCTACAGAAGGTGCTTTTAAACTGATATAACATTTAAAGAAGTATTTTCCCAAGAGGATTAGTGTAAGGACGTGGATGGAATCCTTCACAGAATTACAAAAACAAAATCATTTCTGAAAATAGTGTTAGAGGTGTCTATTTATGACTGAATGTAAATTAAAACATTAGATTGTAGAAGTACAAAAAATGTGCTGAGCAATGATTGAATCTTCTCTTGTTTATAAAAGTTACTAACAATTCACCAATTTTCATTGAAATAATTAAAACAAAAACTCAGAATAAAAATTAAAAATCTAAAAACTTGAATTACTTTGAAAAATTATGTAACAGAATTGTAAAGTTTCTCAAGGGTGTTAACTTTTTCTAGAGGGCTGAAAATATAAACAATATTCAAATACATATAACTCTTTGAAATTAAAATTAAATAATTCAAATATTTTACACATTATTTATAAAGGAATGGGGCTTCGGAAAAGTGTAAATGTTTAAAATATAATCATAATTTTAAAAATTATAAGCATATGAAAATAAGAAATATTTCTATAAGAAATATTAATTAAGTTTTACGTTGCGCATGCTATTTTCAAAATTATAGCTTTAATTACTAGCAATAAGTTGATTTATTAAGTTAAATGTATCCTTATTACACCGTAATAATTTTAAATAAATAGAATAATATAATTTTTTTTAAATAAAAAAAATTATATTTTCAAAATTTTTTTTAAAAGTTTCAATATTTTTCAAATATTTTTTGAAATACAAGAGATATATTATTCTTAATTTACTAGGGTTTAACGAGTATGATACATTTTATAAATCTATTAAGTTTTATGCATCAAAGGCTACTATTTTAGAAAATAACGTGCGCAAAGCAAAAATTATTTAATATTTATTACAAAATTATTTCTTATTTGCATACGCTTATAACTTTTTAAATTATTATTATATTTCAAGCATTTTGTACTTTTTTGAAACCATAATCTTTTGTTAATAACTTGTAAAAGATTCGAATTATTTAACATAAATTTAAAAGAAGTATACTTTTTTGAAAATTGTTTATATTTTCACCCCTCCAGACAAAATTAACACCCCTGAGACCTCTTAATGAACAAGAAAGTCTTTTACATTGATGGGAATTCTTACTTGGAATTTATGTATCTCATGCATAATAAATTTAAATTCAAAGAAATATTGTAAAGCCCTTCTTAAGATTTCGCGAGTAGATATTGATTAAAAAATAATACTTATTGAATATTTTAGTTTGCTTTTTCCCATTTCAAATATCCTCAATAACAGAAATTCCGTAATATTATATTCTAAAAAAAAAACTTATTCTCTAAGAAAGAATCCCATTTTAAATTCAAAATGACCATTTGTTTAGTGATTCTGAATGTAGAGAGAAAATTCAGATTTCATTGCATGAAACTTTAAAATTAATTTTCAAAAAGTATTATTATTTTAGTGCAAAGTATTTCCATAAAGTTCTTGTATTATTCGTAATTAAAATAATTTTCTCCGAATGAAAAAACGAATCAAAGAGAGCGCCATAAAAAAAGTTTTATTTTAACGTTATCTATTCTAAATCGTATCTTTTAAATTTTTCTCTCTTTTTACTGAGATCTGTGCTAAGACAGAAATTTTCAGCAAATTTACAAGCATTCAGTTATGAAACGAAAAAAACAAAAATATCTATCAGTCCATTTTTACTGTATATCACAAGAAATATATGTTCTGTTACTTAGCCTAACATTTCAGTGGTGATTTGTTTGTTCGGGTCTCCAAAATTTTAAAATATATATTTTATCCTAAGAAATTATTCTTTATTTAAATTCATGTATGAATTTTTATTCTTACTTTAGTATTATTAGAACTTATTTATATGTTTCAAGGGATTGCAAAACATACAAAAATATCTTTCGAATGACGATTTTGATTTCATGCATTGCATTAATAATGTAAAGCGAAGGAATTGATGTTGAACCGTCTTTTAGTGATCAAATTAAGAGAGAAACAGAAATTATTGATTTGTCATTATTTTTGCATTGTATACTAGTTATTGATTGATAAAGTTCGGATAATTTACTTTTAAATGTGTGAGAATTACGTAGGAAAATCTTTGAGGTTTACATTAAAACGCTTGCTTTGAAATTCCGAACACAAACATTCTTGATACTGCAAAATTCTTTTTGAAAGTAAAAGTATTTTAAATGAGTATTTTTCCTAATTCGTCTTTGATAACGTTTAATGCCTACAGTTATTGAAGAAACATAATATAATTAATAAAAAGCCAAACAAAATTTTAACAATCTGATCATTGCTTAATCAGAACCGTTGATGGACCTTGGATGAAAAGTGCAACATAGCTGTGAAAGATTTTGGTGTTGAAAATGTTAATTTTACACATATTATATTCACTGAAGATAACTGCATTGGAATCATTACTTGTTTTAAATAAACCAAACTGCAATAGTTCTTATAAAAGAAAGAATGACAAAATGTCTTAAGGTATCCGACTACCCTAAAACTGTGAATTTTAACAAAAATTGACAAATTTCTTTTATGATTTTTCTTTTGCATTCTAGTGTGCCCTACTCAAAGTTTATGCTACCAAAATTGTTCTGATGTAAGGAAAAAAAAAACTCATCGTGAAAGGTTTAATACATTGTCAATCCCTTAAGGTATGCGAATACCCTAAAGTTGTGAATTTTGCCAAAGACGGACAGTTTTTTATTATTGTAATTTTATAGCCCATCTTTTAAGCTTTATAAAAATACCAAGTTTATCATTTTCCGTTTACTAGAACAAAAACTACAAGTGTTTTAATAAAAGCAGATGTCATTACTTTAACCAAGATGTCATACTTTGAAACGCGTTCTGAGAGCGCGAAATGTGATTTTTTGAAAATAATCAAATGGGTCAGCGATTGCTAAAAAAGTTTTGAACATAATTAACTGAAATTTTTTCTGTAAGTTCTGTATAATAGTAGAATTGTTTTAACCCTTAGATTTATTAATCACTGTTTTATTACAAAATTTACAGTCCCTTATGTGAATATAATCACTGTCCTTTTAAGCATTTTCATATAGTAACCGAGATAAAGTGCTCTAGTTTTTGTAAAAAAGAAAATATCTCTTATCCTGAAGGTCATTTCAAAATTGAATAATATAGCAATACATTAGATTGAAAAAATTGAAATTTGTTTATAAACCTTTGGTGCAGAATGGGTCGCGTTTATGCTATTTTTTGTCAATTTTTACCTATTTTTTCCCATTTTAGTAATAATAATTTCTTTTTCTCTTCTTAATTTTAGCACATTTTTCTTAAAATGCACTAAACAAATCTAAAAATATTAAAAAAATCCCCATATCTCCTTTTTTTTAAAAAAAAGTTGCCGCAACCAGTCGGATACCTTAAGCTTTTTTTCCTTGAGTCTGTAAGAAAATTTTTGTCTAAAAAGTATAAAAATGATCTTAATATTATACAAAAAGTAGATATATTCTACACTTCGAATCCTCGACAATAGTTGTAGACTATTTTATAATTAAATTAACCATTAACTAATAAGGGGTAATGGGAAAGATTAAGAATTCTAAATGAAGTACCAATAAAATATTTTAATTCCCACTTCGTTATTTAATGGATATTGAGGTTAATTAATCTTTGAGTTTTACAACCCTTTCAACTTGAGTTAGAGCCTCTCCAATGCTTCCGATCTCACTAAAAAGCTTTTTTTCCCCTAATGGTGTCCCCATTACTCTTTTGTTCTGCTTTACCTCATTTTGAAATTTTTGAAATGGCATATGTAGTCTTTTTACTATGTACTTTTAAAAGATTAGAATGGCTATCTCCTTTATTGTTCCTCCCCTTCTATAAATAATGTGAATACATTTTAAAAAATTATAAAATTACTAGAAAGAACATGAAGAGAAAATAGCAGAAACAAGTATGCCGAAGTGAAAAATAAATTAAATAAAAAAATTATTATTATTATTATTATTT
Organism: Trichonephila clavata; assembly: GCA_019973975.1. Taxonomy (NCBI): domain Eukaryota; kingdom Metazoa; phylum Arthropoda; class Arachnida; order Araneae; family Nephilidae; genus Trichonephila; species Trichonephila clavata. The sequence continues at coordinate 72,446 of BMAO01030499.1, forward strand.
TAAGGAAACAATATTTTTTATAATTGGAAATTCTTTCCCTTTCAAAGCTGTTTTTCTTTTCAACGAATAGGTCGTGAAAACGAAAGTGGTTTTTGAAAAATTATATAAATATATTTTTCAGACTCATCTTTTGATTCCTTTATTAAATTTCATTACTTTCAAAATTTAAAGTTTATTTATATATCGTTATTGCTTGTTTGTAATGCATTGAAGAGTTTGGGAAAGAAAAAAACGTGCCAACCAGCTTCACCTTTTCTTCTTGTTTTTCACCAAGGGAAAAACAATACTTCATTATAGTTTATTAATTTAACAAATTTACCTTTTTTTAAATTTTGATAACTTATATTTCCTGATATTTATGTGCGTTAATTGTCAGCATTTATTTAATGGGGGAACTATAAAAGAATGCAGTAAAAATTTATAAGTATAATATTGAATTTTACAATTTATTAATGCAGTTTCCAGTTTTTCTTTTTATAAGAACAAGGGACGTAATTGGATAAAATTTTGGTTACGAAACGGTCAATGCAATGTAACCAAATAAATTTTAAGATTTTATTTAAAACATATAATATCCGAAAATGTTTTAAGGAAACCGATATATGTTTTCACACTTACTTCGCTCTTGATTTACCTTGAGTTAATATTACAAAAATGTAAAATCATTCGTTGTGGGATACGACTTCCCTTTTTAAATATTTAAAACAGTGTATTAATTTAAGATTAATGATCAGAATTGTCATTGAATATTTGTAATTGCATTACGTGTCAAAAATACAATATAACAATAACTGAGTAGAGAATTATGCACACTTCACGGTAGACACGCTCTACCGAGTAATGCAAATGATGTAAAATGCGCTGCTCTTCTGTAAATGTTGGATACTACATATGGATAGGAACTTACAGAATGTAAAATATATATCCATGCTGTCAATTCTGCGATAAATTTTAGCGCATGGTGATTGAACAGAGAGGAGAAGAAAAATCCATTTTATAGTACTCTAAGTATTAACCAAAATGGTTGGAAAAAATAATGTAGCAAGTTTGAGGGTTGGCGGTGAAACCAGAATGACGTTAACATATCTGGACTCAAGTATCCATTGTCACGTGGAGATAGCCCTGCAGTAAGTACTGCCCATCCGGTATAGTGGTTAGCGACGCTGACTGCTGTGCCGTAGGACCTGGGTTCGAATCCCGGAGAAGGCATGGACGTTTGTAAATGTATAGTGCCTTCGCGGCATGGGGGTACTCTAAATAACCGTCGAGCCGCAAGTCCTCTCGTGAGGTTGGTGGAAGGGGAAGAGAGGTGGGAGGCTTCCGACCACTCCCAGGATGTTCTTCAAAATTGGGGTGGAACCGAGCCAAATCGTACTGTCACCTGCACGGTGCTCAAAGCTACGGCTTACGACAGGCGTACAATCTAGCCCGATGCCATGGTGAATTTCGTGGGCCTCGATCTGACTACGTCAGACAGGTGGCATTAGTAACAACAACAACAGAACAAGTACTGCTCGGTTTCGGAACATGTTCTTGGTGTTCTTAAGTCGACTAGAACAAATACCCGTCAATCGGTTACAAGGTGGCCTACACTTATGGCGTTTCTTAAGCAAACTGTCATGGACCCCATAGAACGGACGATTCCATTCATAATTGCATCATTTTCATGCATGCTTAGTTAAACTAACTGTCTTAATCAATTAATATGCAGTTCCTCAAAACTACATTTTCACACAAACAAAATATGTAAACAATATTTTTCTTTAAAAATGTTTTTGCAAAATGTTAGAATAGTTTTGATATATATGTGATATTATATGTAATTATAATATTGATAATAATTTAGTTACTCGTGATGTTAAAAAAAAAAAAAAAAAAAAATTGTATATCGGCTTATAATGCGCAGTTTTGACATAAAAATAGATCGAAATTGATGGGTGAAGATCGAAGTTGATCTTCCCTTTTATCGAGGTTCTTCGATACACCTGACATTGTCTTCATGTCTTTATTCTTGAACAGGTCTGCTGGACCTTCTTTATTGGGTATCATCAAAATTGTGTCACTTTTGTCTTCCGTAATATTTTCAGGTGCGTTAGCAAATTTAGTTTCATCTTCACCATCACTGTTTCTTTTATCCATAAACAAATAATAATCTTCTCTTTCATAGAGGTGGCTGTTCGGTGTACCACATTTTTAACTGACTTTTGATTTATGTCAGGTTTAATTTCTTCTTCATGTTTTTATTAACCACCATTTCTAGAGTGGCACGACGCATGGTGTCTCTTTTTTAAATGGTTAATTATTTTTCTTGCGCTGTAGAGTTTTATTTCTAGAGATATATCGGGAGGGGGGGGGGGGGGTGGAAGCGTTTTAAATTACTGTTATAATACCACGAATAAACGACATCAAAAGATAAGAGCATTGCAGACGTACATTTCAGTTTTCCTTAGGAAAAAAGGAAGTGCGTGTTATACGACGAATGTACCTTAAAATTTAAAAAAAATGTTTTTTTCTGTTTGAAAGCATAGGTACGCGTAATACGGCGGAATATACGGTTCATGGAATATTCCTTAAGTGTTTTTTAAACACTGCCATTGAAAGTTTCGAATTACCTTTTTAAAATCTGGGGCACGCCGGATAGAGCCCATAATTAGGCTGCACATAACTTATGGATTGTAGTCTCCCCGTCACTACGTTAAACCAGTGCTTCCCAAACTTTCTGCATTTGCGACCCAATTTTCAGTCATAATTTTCATCATCCCCCCCATACAATAACAATGTATTGAATGCAATAATAATGTTCTTTGGCGTTAAGCTACAATATGGTTATAATTATAAACCGTATAAATTATAAAGATAAGTATTCAATTTTGCATACAATTTTGTGTATGACAAAAACCCATCGGAGTCGCTAGTAATTATTAAACTTGTTTTTAATATGTTATTGATCAATGAATTATCAAATACATAGTGCAGTACTTATAGATTTATAACTATATCAGTGTAAACGTATAATTTATTTTTATAGTGTCAGAATGTATTTGATTTTGCTTCCTTTCAGTGAATTAATAATTATTCTAAATCTTTTGTTTTTGTCTTTTTGATATGCTCGCTCCCACACTTAGAGTTATTACGCCACCCTAAGGAGGCGCACCTCACAGTTTGAAAAACACTGTGTTAAACAAATATTAATTCTGCTTTATTTCATTCTTTCCACATGCGCATAATCTTCGAAAAAGGCGTATACAATTTCCCTAGTTTATTTTATCTTTGTGAAATTTTAAAAGAACTGATGTCCAATGTGACCTCATGAAAACTTTTTTCTATAGGCCAATAAAAGAAATAACACATAAATTCATCCTTAAATCTATAGGGAACATTTTATAAATATTTGGTGAAAAAAGATACACTGAAAATATTTTAGGAAAATGAATAACATCAGAATACATTTCAGTTTTTTTTACAATGTCATTGATAAATAAACGTGCTCTATAATGGTCAAATAGAAGGATTTTGACATAGAATTACGTCTAAGTTTTTATATAAATCTCCCAAGACAGTGCGCAAATATTTGCTTTATTTTCTAAACTTTTTCACTTTGATATACGCATGCAAAAATAAAGAAAGTTAAATACGAAGAAGTGTAGGAACTTAAAAAGAAAAGAAATATGTAACAACTATAAACGTCTCGAGAAAAATTTCTTCCATCTTAAAAATTTATATTCTTATGTAATATTCTGAAAGGGGGGAATCAAAATAAAGGAAATCTTTTTGATACTTTTAAACATACCTTTTCAAAGATATTTAATACACTGTATTCATTTAAGCATATTTTGAATAAAAACAAAGTCAGAGAAATCTGATTTTGTTTTTCAAAAGAGTTTTTATTTTTAATTATTTTATTTTTACTTTTAATTTTATTTTAAACATATTACACTGCATTAGAAATTCTTGCATGGTTTTCTATATATGTATATTTATAATATTTAAGGAATACACTCATCTTTGAGAGAGTTGATTAATCTTTAATTTTAATACCCTCCCCCCCCCAAAGATTTGTTATATTTAACACTCTTTTATATTTAAAGCATAATCTTTTGGAGACCGAAACCACAATTGGTATTGCTGAAGAAATATAATTTGCATTTATATTTTTATCAACAGTGAATGATGTTTTCAACAATGAATGATTCTAAAAACATTCAAAAAGCTAAGAAATTGAATAATTTTTTATCAAATATTTGTGAGGTAACATTGCACATTAAAGACTTTTTTCTAGAAGATTAAAATATAAAAGAGGCTAACTAGATGTATAAAAAATATAATGATATTTGGATATTTTTTTTACCAACCAAGTTCACGCAACCTCAATTAGCAACTGTTCAGCAGCAGTACAGATGCGTTCTGTGTTTTCTTCCATTACTGTTGAAGGGGCAAAGTATTCTCGAATTTTACGATCTTCCTAAAAGGAATTAAGACCACTTCGATACTTCAGAACCTCTAGGGAGCTATTCTAGGCAAATGACATTCACTTATCTCTTTGCTTACTTTCTTTTATAGTGACACGTGTTTTTTGTAAAGGTGAGTTTGTATAGGGAAAAGACATTATTTTCCTTCTTCTTTTCCTTAAAAGGTAGGGGGGGAAAGAAATACAATAAAATACTCCTTCTCTCACACTTTTTTAAAATATAGATCTTACAGAGAATGCGATCCATATAAAAAGCGTTAAAGAAAGAAATTGTATATAAACAATATAATTTTTCCCTCAAAATGATTCTCGTAAATATGAGTGGAGTGTGAAAGATAACAATAAGTATTTTTCTTTTTTTCTACTCCCAGTTATGTTTTTTTCCCTTCCTTTTTTTATTTAAAATTAAGCATGTATGAAAAATGGAATGAAATTGGAAAAAAGGAATTAATAAAACTTTTAGTACACATGTTACTGAGACAATAATCACCATTCTCGGGGGAAATATAATGTATTTATTTTTTGTTCATTTTTTGTGAATAAATTATATACCTATCAAACACACACGTACTTTACTAATTTTTCCAAGATTGTCACACATATATTAATATAGTTTGTTCCAAAAAATATTGTATGCTTGTAATATTACACTTAATCAAAAATTTTTGAAAATCAAATAAAGCTATAAGCTACGTATACACTACAATAGATTTTTAAGACGTATTATGAATTGTAGGGGGAAAAGTCGTGACTAAAAAAGAAATTATGAAGTACAGAGAAAATTAAATGCATAATTTGTCTGCAGAGATTATAAAAAATAAACAATAAAAAGGAATGTTTGATATAGGTGTGTGTGTTACACAGTTACATATATAGTAAAATAAATCTATAATGCGTTGGTCCACTTTTGATTCTTGTGCAAATTGTATTTTTTTGTTTGTTGTTTATTTAAAATAGCTTGATAGAGACATTTGATGTTCTATTGCTGGATTTTTCTTGTCAATCTGTCAACAAATGAGGACGTAGATCTCTGGATGGCAGATGCATGTTAAGTTCAAATCTCTGTAGCAAAATATTGAATAGTTGCGATATTTAGTTTAATATAATTATATTCCCATACACACAAATATAAATAACATTCACTAAATTTCGTAGAAAATATAACGCAAAAGAGCTCGGCCAATCAGTATTCAAAATTGATGGATTAACAGA